>PYAF01001113.1:168582-196246 GCA_007407185.1 Glycine tomentella | reverse complement strand
TTCCCTTTTTTTTAATAAATTTTTTTTTTTTTTTTTTTTTTTTTTTTGTTGTAAAGATATATGATATAATCTTGGGTACTTCTCCTTTAAAGGCCTTCCATCCTCCATCCAACCATCTTCCCAAAATAGCACCTTTGACCCACATCCCAAATTCCATCTGATTCCTTCTTTAAAGCATCCCCCCTCCTCATTCGAATTATAAACGATGCATAAATCCGTCCACCAGATTGATTCATTTGCGGACCTTCTCGTCTCATCTAGATTTCTCCAACCTCCATATTTTGACTCCAGAACTTGTGCCCACAGTTCATCATGGTGGTGAAACAAATCTCGGCGCTATTTACCAAGCAAGGCGTGATTGAACTTCACTAAATCCCTAATACCTAGACCCCAAACTCCTTCGGATGGCAAATCAAGTCCCACCTCACCCAAGCAATCTTTTTCTGGTCAGCAGTTCCTCCCCATAAAAACCTCCTTTGAATCCTCACCAACCTATTCACCACCTTCTTTGGCACCCTGAAAAAAGAGAAGAAAAAAATATTTATAGAGTTTAGAACTGACTTGATGAGAGTAACCCTTCCCCCGAAAGATAGGTTTTATGTTTCCAGATTGATAATTTTCTCTCACACATTTTCACTAAAGGATCCCATGTCCAACACCGCCTTGGGTTTGCCCCTATAGGGACACCCATGTAAGAAAAGGGTACTGTCAACACTGCAATTTAGGTACCTGACAACACTTGTTGTCCATTGTTTATTTTTCCCAAACACCCCAAAACTACTCTTGGCAAAGTTTATTTTCAGACCCAAAGGCAGCTCAAAGGACCTCAGCATAACCTTATAACTCTAACATTATCCACTGTAGCAGCACCAAAAAAGATAGTGTCATCTGCATACTGTAGGATGCTAATGTCCACTTTTTTCTTCCCAGCCTCATATCCTTCACACAGATTTTTGCCCTGAGCTTCCCTCATCAAACTCGATAATCCTTCAGCTACAATGTTGAACAATAGCGGGACAAGTGGGTCTCTTTGCCTTAGACCCCTTTGGGGAATGAATTCAGCTGATGGGCTCCCATTGACCAAAATGGAAATGGAAGCTGATTTCAAGCAACCTTGGATCCAGGTAATCCACTTAGGAGAGAACCCCATCCGTTTCATCATGTATGTAAGGAAATCCCAGCTTATCGAATCATACGCCTTTTCATAATCAACTTTGAATGCAAGGCAGCTTCTATTATATCTTTTTGCTTCATCAATTACCTCATTTGCTATAATCACACTATGCAGCAAATGTCTCCCTTGTATAAAGGCTGATTGGCGATGATCAATGATATCTGGCAGCACCTTCTTCAGCCTTGTGGACAGAACTTTGGCCACAATTTTATATACACAGCCTATTAGAGAAATAGGCCTATATTCATTTAGGGACTGAGGTCATTGACCTTGGGGATCAAAGCTAGGAAAGATGCATTACCACCCTTCGGAAAAACTCCATTTACATAGAATTCGTCCATAAAGCGTAGCAAGCCAGATTTGATAACCTCCCATAATTCTTTAATGAACTTGAAGTTTAATCCATCTGGTCTAGGGCTTTTCTCATTACCACAAGCCCAAACAGCATCCTTCAATTCTTTCTCATCAAAACGCGCCACTAGGAGGTTATTATGATGCTGCTCCAAAGCCTTAAAATTGACCCCATCTAGCTTAGGCCTCTCCCACACATGATCTTCAAATCTTCTCTTGAAAAATAATCTGATTTCCTCTTTGACCCTGGTAGGTTCCTCAAACCAGCAACCATCAACCATCACACTTCTGATTGAATTATTCCTTCGCTTCCAATTTACAATCCTATGGAAAAATCTGTAGTTTCAATCCTGTCTTTCATCCATCTTGTCCTTGCTTTTTGCCTTAAAATTGAAGCATTTGACTGTGCTGCAGTCCAAAGTTCCTTTTGTAATTGTTTTCTTTGTTTTATTTCTGCTTCAGACAGATGTCTCTCATCACCCTCCCTTTCCAGCTTGTTAAGCTCCAACTCCACTCTTTTAAGATTTTTCTGAATATCACCAAACTGAGATTTATTCCATTTTTTTTTTTTTTTTGATCAGCAAAGATAATATATAATATATATGAAAAGAAGTACAAGAAGTACTAAAAAAGAAAGAAAAGGCCATCAGTAAGCCTAACAAAGCTTTGGCAACCTAATACATGATAAGACCTGAATTAAGGTGCCAAAGATCAAGCTAGAAAAACCCACTTGATGGCAAAAGGAAACAAAAGGGACATCCTAATTACAGCCTCCTCTACAGACAAAACCATCTCTAATATGACTAGACCAAATGTCGAAAGGAATATCAAAACCTTTCTCCAGATTTGCTAACCATGACCAGCAAAAAAATATAGCATCCTCCATCAGCTTAGACCCATTAAAGCTTTCATTATGGAATACAATCCTGTTGCGATGAAACCAGATGCTCCATGTCAGGGCGATTCACCAAATATACCACCGCTGAACTTTAAGGCCCGTAAGCTTGCAGTAACTGTGTTGACGGAAATGATCACTTGGGTTAACCGGGGATACCCCTACCACATTTATCCAGCCCAAAGATTCCCACCATAGCGGCATAATCTTATGGCAGCTAAAGAACACATGTGATGCATCTTCAACAAAACTGCAGTAGAAAGGACATGTAAGGTCACAATATTTACATTTCTGTGGACCAAATTCTTATTAGTAGGCAGTCGATTTCTCAATAACCTCTAAGCGAAACAAGTGGCTTTGCACGGGATGCGAAGCTTCTAGAGGTCTTTGTATATCTCCTCCTGAACCTGGGTATCCAGCACCCTATTCAATGACTTGTAGGCACTTCCCACCATATATCTACCATTCGGTGTCCCCTCCCACCTCCAACTATCCTGTTGTTCAGGACGTATGACCACCCCCTGAATATCCTCTAAGAACTTAATTGCTATTTCTACTTCCCCCTCCCTAAAACCCCTTCTCCAAATAAGTTTCCATTCCCATCCATCATTTGATAAAGATCCCATCTGCTGAATGAAATGCTGTTGTTGTTGGGAGATGTGATACATTCTAGGGAATTTCGTCCTCAGAGGTACTCCATCATCTTTCCACCCATCTTCCCATAATAATACCTTTGATCCGCCTCCGACACTCCATTTGAGACCCTTATTGAACCATCCCTCCGCATTACTAGATTGGCATACTCCACGCAGATCCCTCCACCAGATAGATTCTCTAGCAGACCTTCTCTCAACATTAAGACTTCTCCACCCGCCATACTTGGACTCCAAAACTTGTGACCACAGATCTCTATTGCTATGGAACAAGTTCCATTGCCATTTCCCAAGTAGAGTTGTGTTGAAGCTCATCAAGTCCCGAATTTCCAAGCCACCATTCGCTTTATCCTGACACACCACATCCCAACTAACCCATGCAATTTTAACATGATCATCATTGCCACCCCATAGAAACCTCTGTTGTAATCTCACCAGGAGATCCACCACCTTCTTAGGAACCCTGAAAAAAGAAAACATAAAAGTAGGTAGTGAGTTCAGTACTGACTTGATGAAAGTCAGCCTGCCCCCAAAAGGCAGTAATTTATGCTTCCATTTCACTAATTTACTCTCACACTTTCTCACTAAGGGTGCCCATATCTCACTCCGCCTCGGATTTGTCCCAATAGGAACGCCCAGATATGAAAAAGGTACCATCAGCTTTCTACAATTCAAGTAACTAGCAGCATTATTTACCCATTGATCACTCACCCCAAATGCTCCAAAACTACTCTTTGCAAAGTTTATCTTCAGCCCCGACACTAACTAAAGCTTCTCAAGACAACCTTAATCGTTTTGACATTTTCCTCCGATGCTAACCCAAAGAAAATAGTATCATCAGCGTATTGTAGCAAGCTGATGTCCACCTTCTTCTGACCGACCTTGTACCCTTCAAACCTATTCTTTACTTGTGCTTCCCTCATCAGACCTGCAATTCCCCCAGCTGCAATGTTGAACAGGAATGGGGCCAACGGGTCACCTTGCCTGAAGCCTCTCTGTGGATTAAATTCTGCCGTGGGGCTCCCATTAACTAGAATGGATATAGATGCTGAATTTAGACACCCCTCAATCCAGCAAATCCACTTTTGACAAAAGCCCATCCTCTCCATCATATATGAAAGAAAATTCAGCTCACCGAGTCATAAGCTTTTCCATAATCAACCTTGAACACCAAACAGCTGCTGTTGTACCTTCTAGCTTCGTCAACCACTTCATTAGCCACAATCACGCTTTGCAACATATGTCTCCCTTCAATGAAGGCCGACTGACGGCTATCAATAATAAGTGGCAGCACCTTCAACCTAGAAGATAACACCTTAGCAACGATCTTATAGATACAGCCTATGAGTGAAATAGGTCTATATTCATTGAGGCCCTGAGGATCAAGTACTTTAGGGATTAGAGCTAAGAAGGAAGCGTTACCATTAATATAAAAATCATTCAAGAAGCGCATAAAATCAGGTTTGATAGTTTCCCAAAATTCCTTGATGAACTTGAAGTTTAAACCATCTGGACCAGTAAATTATTTTGTTGCTGATCTAAAACTGAGATTTATTCCATGCTTTCAGCTTCTGTTTCAGGTTCTTGATTTTTTCTTTAAGGACATATCCCTCCCAGCCATAAACCATGTTAGTATTCCAACTATCACGAACCAACTTCCTGAAAGATTTATCTTCAAACTAGCAGTCCAGAACCCGGAAAGGCTTGGGGCCCCACTCCGCATAGGAGGATGACAGCAATATAGGGCAAGATCGTGTTCATAATATTACATTTCTAGGTGTTAAAGGAGAAAGAACAAAGGCATATTGAGATTGAAACCTTGTGTTTGAATACAACACGGTTCTGAGTTAATATAGGCTTATTACACTTATTACAAATAAATGGAGGATATTTGATTTCCTCTAAATTAGTGATTATGTACATATAAACTATATTTAGTACAATGAATGCAGAATATCAATACTGATTCTCAACATTCCCCCTCAAGCTGGAGCATATAGATCGTATGCACCAAGCCTTTATAAATATAACCAACTCTCGATCCCCTTAGCAACTTAGTGAAGATGTCTGCCGATTGATCACTAGTGTTAACAAATCTTGTCGTTATATCTCCCAATTCAGTCTTTTCTATGATAAAATGGCAATCCACCTGTTGTTACATACATAGACAATGAGGTAGATGCATCCCTGAGGTGAGTGGCGGTAGAAGACAGAGTGGTCAGCTTGATCACGAATCATACGAAATTGTTGGACCATAGTAAGAAAACGGCCAAACCAAGCTCGAGGGGATTGTTTAAGCCAGTATAAAGACCTACGAAGCCGACACACCATGTTCGATGATTCCACCTGAGCAAAAAAACCTGGTGGTTGCTCCATATAAACCTCTTCCTCAAGATCGCCATGTAGGAAAGCATTCTTTATGTCAAGCTAGAAGAGAGGTCAATGGCGGATGGCAGCCATAGACAAAAGAAGACGAACACAAGCCATTTCGGTTACTTGAGAGAAAGTATCTATGTAGTCCTCCGTACACCAAAGGGTAACCATTTGCCACGAAACATTCCTTGAAACGATCAATGGTTCCATTAGGGCCAATTTTAAGAGTACACAACCACCGACACCCAACAACGGATTTCCCTGGCGGAAGAAAGACCAGTTCCCAAGTGCCACTACTCTAAAGTGCACACATCTCATCAATCATTGCTTGCCTCCACTCCGGGTGAGATAATGCTTCACCTGGAGAACTAGGGATATAAGACGAAGAGGACAAACAAGTATAATGCAAGGGAGAGAGCCTATGGTAGCTAAGGTTAACATCGTGAGGAGATGGGTTTTGGGTAGAACGAATACCTTTTCTCATGGCAATGGGCTAATTAAAGTTAGAAGACAGGTTCGAATCCGATATAGGAGATGACATCGGGGAAGAATCTGGCATGGCCTCTATTATGTCATCATGAGTTGTTGCATGGGCTGGTTGAGGAATGTCTGTTGGTTGTTGTCTTCAATGATAGACTTGAAAGGGTTGTGCAGCCAGTGGCTCTTTGGGTGGAACATCCTGATGCACAGCAGATCCATTTTGAGAATTAATAGGAAGAGGAAGAATAGCAGTGTTATTAGGAGTACCAGGGATGCCAGGACACCACATCTCGACATCAGAGTGAGTGGACTCAAAATAAGGGATAGACTCAAAGAATGAGACATCAGCAGAAATGAAATACTGTTGAAGAGCAGGAGAAAAACAATGATATCCTTTCTACACATGATGGTAGCCTAGGAAAATACATTTGAGAGACTTTGCTGATAGTTTGTCAACTCCAGGGCTCAAATTATGAAAAAAGCAAGTAGAGCCAAAAACTCGAGGAGAAAATATGTGAAGAGGTGACTAAGGATATAGGATAGAGTGGGGAATTTGGTCATTTAGAACAGAAGATGGCATGCGATTAATGAGGTAGTAGGCTGTGAGAACATCACCTTAAAAAAGCGAGGGAACATTGCCATGGAGGAGAAGAGTCCGAGTTGTTTCAATAAGGTTCCTATTCTTGCACTCAACAACCCCATTTTCTTTAGGAGTGTGAGCTCAAGATGTTTGATGATGGCATAAACTGCTGAAATTGATGAGAGAGGTCTTCTTTGGCACATCACTATGAAAACAACGAATAGGTATACCAAATTGGGTTTTTATTTCATTTTAAAATTTTCCAAAGACGGAAAACAATTCCGACCTATTTTTCATTAACCAGACCCACGTACAACATGAAAATTCATCTGTAAAAGTGACAAAATACTTAAAACCTGTTGGGGTAATAACTTGAGACGGACCCCAAACATTTGAGTGAACCAAGGCAAATGGGGACGTAGCCCTTTTATTGACACAACTAGGAAACGAACTACGAGTATGTTTCTCTAACTAACACGACTCACAATGTAGACAAGATAGTTGATGGAGACTAGGAACCATTTTCTTAAGTGTTGGTAGACCAGGATGTCCCAAATGAGCATGAATCGTTAATGGAGAAATGGCGGAAGAACACACTTGCGGCGACCCAGAGAGATAATATAGGCCATGTGATTTACATCCGACACCAAATCGTCTGTCCCGAAATCCATTCCTGCAATATAACAAAATTTTTAGTAAATGTAATGACAAGGTCATGTGTTTGAGTAAGACGATGTATAGAGAGTAGGTTAAACAAACAATTAGGTACAAAAAGGACAGACTCGACAATTAGGGATAGAAGAGGGTGTGTGGTGCCAATGCCTTGGGATTGTGTTTGAGACTCATTGGCAGAGGTAATGGTCGGTAAATAGCCAGATGTAGAAAGAGAAAAAAAAGGAATGGTTATCGGAAATATGATCAGTTGCACCAGTCAAGTACCCAAGGACCCAAGGAAGATGAAGGAGAGATGCAAGCAATAGATTTACTAGTGTGTGCGATAGAAGTAGTAGCACTAGTACTTTGGCGATTCTTGAACCACTGGAGAAAGTTTTCGTAGGTAGCCGGAGTAGCACGGGCTGATCAATGGACTGAGCAGTAGGCTGAGTGGAATCATCAAGAGATGTTTGAGCTACATTGGTAGGGCAAGATGGTATACCACGTAGCTTCCAACACTGATTAGTGCTATGGTTATCTCAGTGACAATGGGTGCACCAAAAAGAACCTTTGGGTTTCGATGGCCCCGTGCGAGAGCGTCCAGACTTATTGCTCTAGGAAGCAAGAGTAGATGTATCACCTATGGTAGATTCAGGGGCGCCAAATGTGGGCTTTGACAAATCCGAAGTAATACAGCAGATGCTGATTGCATCATTGGTGCCATAGGTGACCCCAGAATTTGGTCTCGTGTGGCAGAATATTCATGAGGCAGACCATAAAGGGCCAGAGTCATAAAGAATGTGCTATGGTTTTTGAGTTCCTTCTTAGCCTCGGCGACGATAGAGGCAGCTTGGGGTAGAAGCTCATTAAAATCAAGGAGAGCCAGATGAACTTGCCCAAGGTAGATCTACATGGGCCCGCCAAATCATTGAGGAGCTAGGAGGGTCATCTAGTCTCTACCTATGCCATATAACTGTTGAGCATCATTCGTGTAGAAAGCACGTGCCTCACTTAAAACCGATTCATAGGTGTTGTGGGGGCTGCAAATTGGTTTGAGAGAGGGGTGGAGAGTGGACTTTATAACATTGCATAACTGGCAATCAATCTTTTCCCATTGTGCATGTTCAGCCTCAGGCAATCAATCTTTTCCCATTGCTCCAATGAAGGGGAAACCCCAGGGGTAGGGTCGCCCTAGGGAGGCGAGATCACAATTGGAAGTCTGGTTGGAAAGGGTCGCGAATGCGCCGAGGATAGGAGTTGTTTGGCGCGTCATAGGAGCGGCGTATGTGGGCACGTGTGAACTCTGTTGGAGACGCGAGTGGTAGATCCAAGAAGATCGGCAAGAGACGAGTCAGACGGTGGGACTGTTGTGTAGAAACATCACTGGAAAAGTGTTGCCGCCAGTGGCAGCAGCGGTTGCTGGAAAACGAATGAACTCTGTTGGAGACGCGAGTGGCAGATCCAAGAAGATCGGCAAGAGACGAGTCAGACGGTGGGACCGTTGTGTAGAAATATCACTGGAAAAGTGATAGGAACTGGACCAGAGAATTGGAGAAGAAAGGGGAATTTTATTGATCAGAAGCAGTTTACAATCAACAATGAGTGATTCGAGGTGCACTCAGCCACCTACAGGTTCAACAACCCCCTCTAACCTCCCTTCCCTTCTATTTATAATATTCCCTCCTCCTCCTAACTGTGGTAACTGACAGTTAGTTACCACTCACTACTAACAGCTAACAATTTCCCCAAACAGAGCCTAACTACTCTTCCTTCTACTATACACGTGTCCCCATATATTTCTACCTCTATCAAAAAGTGTTGCCACCAGTGGCAGCAGCGGTTGCTGGAAAACGAATGAATAGAGTGCATCAATGAAGAAACAGAAAAATATCACCGAGGACAGTGTCTCCACCAGACAACACAGTTATTGAGGTGCCTTTGTCAGGCTCTAGATACCATGTTAAAGGAGAAAGAACAGAGACATGTTGAGACTGAAACCGTGTGTCTGAATACAGCACGGTTCTGAGTTTATATAGGTTTATTGCACTTATTACAAATAAATATAGGATATTTGATTTCCTCTAAATCAGTGATTATGTGCCGATAAACTATATTTATTACAATGAATGCAGAACATCAATACTGATTCTCAAGACTAGGTTTAAAACTTAAAAGAATGAGGCTTTAATGTTGTGACAATATTCTTTTTATTTTGGATAAGGATGAAAGAATCAAGGACAAAGAAACAGCCTGAAGCTGATACTGAGATCTCAGCATGGGTTAATAAAAGCCGCAAGATAGAACAGAAAAGAGCATTTCAGCTTTCAAAGATTTTTGAGGAGCAGGTTTTTACCACCTTTATCTCGTGCCTAGAATATGTTCTGTAGACATCTCCCAATTTAAATATGTAATTAATACAACATGATCAAATTTTTCACAGGACAACATTGCAGTACAGGGAAGTGACGATGAGGATACAGCCCAACACACTGGTAAACTTCTTTATTTCTTTTTTCTCCGTTCCACCTATTGCCCAAAGAAATTTACTTTTTGAATACCCAATTTATTGTTTTCGACATAACTTTTAGGAACAGTTGGAAACTTTTGTGGACTAAATGTCATTAACTTTACTCCTGTGACATGCATAATAATATGAAAGGTTATACAATAGATGTATATAAATAAAACATTATAGGTTCATTATAATGACATTTAATTAAAGATGTTTTCTTGTGAAAATAAAATGAGAAGAATAAATAAAAAAAATAAGTTTTACTACTCTCTCTAAGAACAATTACTTTTAACGTCATTATGCTAATTATATTCCCAATCAAATTAAGCCATTTAATCAATAGGTAGCTCCTTGTACTTTCATTAGAATTTTAATTAGGTCCTTATTGTTTAAAAAGTTTTAATGAAGTCCTTGTAGTTTTAAATTAAAGAGATTTAGCGAGAAGAGAGAGAGAGAGAGAGAGAGAGAGAGAGAGAGAGAGAGAAGTGTTTCTGTATTGATGAGGATTCAACCCAACCATAGATTGGGGAATGAAGCAGTAAATTTAACAGAATGATAAAGCTGGTAGGCAGTTGCATAACAACTGTCTAATAGAAAACTAACCTACAATTGTCTAACAGAAAACTAACCTAACCTGAGTTAGTTAACTATGAGAAACAGTTAACTAATCTTTGATTACAAGAGATTCAGAAACCATAGTTATCAATCGCGGTTGGAGTGGCCGAGATAGCGGCGGAGCGGGCCTTCACCGCTACAGTAGGTGATTTGGGATTCGCGGAGCGGCCGCGATTGCGGAGGGAGCAGCCGCGACTTCGTTTGCGCGACCCTTTCTTCGTTCACTCCGACGGTTCCTGCTCCGACCACCATCTCTTCCTTCTCCGGCGACCCTTTCTTCTTCTCCGGTGGCAGTTTGTTGCCCTTTCTTCTTCTTACTTTCTTTCTCTTCTTCTCTGAAGACCGCGACACTTTCTCTCCTTCTCCCCATTTTCGATTTTGTGTTTGTCTTCTTTGTCTTCCTTCCCTTTCCTTGTCGTTTTGTTGGAAGAAGTGCATGGAAGAAGGGGAACTGTTGGGGCGCAGCAAGGAGTGAGGCGCAGCGGCAACTGTTGGAGAAGAAGCGAGGGTGTCCGCGGCGCGGGGAATGGAACAGTGAGCTTTTGCGTCGGGAAGGTAAGCGTTGGAGCGGAAATGGAAGAAGAAGCCGTGAGAGAGAGAGAGTGAATGGATGTTGGTGAAGGAGATTGGAGCGGAAATGGAAGAAGAAGCCGTGAGAGAGAGAGAGAGAGAGAGAGAGAGAGAGAGAGAGAGAGAGAGAGAGTGAATGGATGTTGGTGAAGGAGATTGCTTCCTGCACCCCCTTTATTGCTTAATGTACTCCTCTGCTTATTTTTTTTAGTTATATTTCTATTTTTCAGCTTATATATTTATATTATAAATTTTTTAATACATATATAAAAACATTAGAATAACGGTCATCCCGCTACCGCTATCCCGCTATCCCAGTTTTGAGGGACGACTGCTCCGCTCCGCTATCCGGGATTGATAACTATGTCAGAAACTAAATAAAAAACACTTAGGGAGTAAAGTACTACTCTCTTATCCCCCCACAAACTCAGCAGTGGTTGGCAGAATGCTTTTCAACCACTCTGAGTTTGCTCCTATACATTACAAAATTGGAGGGAGATAAAGCTTTGGTGTGGATGTCAGCTCTCTGGTCTGCTGCTGGAACATGGACAACTTGAAGCTGTTTGCTGAGAACCTTCTCTCTAACAAAGAACAAATCCAGCTCAATATGTTTGGTGTGAGAGTGTAGAACAGGGTTATGAGCAAGGGACACAGCTATGTTATCAATAGCAGTCGTCGCGCCCGCGATAGCGGCAGAGTGGAGCGGAGCGGACATGTGTCGCTACAAGGGGTAGAGTAGCGGTGCGTTTCAGCTTTGCGGCTGTTGCGCCCACGACAGGGGGGGTGGCATCGCGCCTGCGATCGCGGTTACGCAGCCTTTATTTGTTGTGCGAGTGTGGAACCCGAACGCATCAACGTTGAGGTCATAGAACCGTCGAACGGCGTCGAGTCGTACTCGTAGGCCAAGATGGTCGTTGGCGAGGCCACTAGGTCCGAGTACGACACGCTGCCATCGGAGCTGAGGTTGTCTAGGGCAAGCAGCGGAGACTGCGCCATAGCCTTCTGCGCGAGGGGGAAGTTGGGGACCTTGAGTTTGACGGCGGCTTTGTCGTACTTCGTGGCGGCTTCCTCGCCGTGTCGAAGGTTCCAAGCCAAAGGCGTTTCCGGCGGGTGGGGTCGCGGATCTCGGCATGTTGATTTGGGTGATTTCTCTCTTCACTCTTCTTGTTTTTTGTTGCTGCGCCTTGTCGAAGGAGTATTTAGGCTGTGTGTGAAAAATTTAGAAAATAGGTTATTTATGATGATATTGAAGAAATAATTTAAAATTGCTTTCCAATAAAAATATATTTACTATGTACTTATGTAAAAAATTTAAAATTTCATATAAATATTAATCAATAGAATTATTTTATATTAATAAAAAAATTTAATGGTTATACATTAATAACATAAAATAATTTTACATTGTTAACTAACTATAATCAAGGTTGGTATGATTTCTAGATTAGTTATCATAAAGTCAATAAATTATTATTTGATAAATTATGATTTGATGATAAACGTATAACATTATTTTAAATTATGAGTGTATAATTATTTTATTTATTTTTAAACGAAAACGCGCTCATTTTATAAATATTAAAATGATAAAACAAATGTTGATTATGTGAGGAGCTTATATATTTATATTATAAATTTTTTAATACATATATAAAAACATTAGAATAGCTGTCATCCCGCTATCCGCTATCCTGCTATCCCAGTTTTGAGGGCGGCCGCTCCGCTCCACTATCCAGGATTGATAACTATGGCTAGTATCTTGTCCCCAGCTGGATTGATTCAGCCTCTACCTATTCCAATTACGGTATGGACTGATATATCCATGGATTTTATTGGAGGGTTGCCAAAAACACAAAAAATGATACCATTTTAGTGGTAGTAGATAGGCTGAATAAGTATGCTCATTTTTTATCATTGTGTCATCCTTATACAGCTAAGGAGGTAGCTGAATTATTCATCAATGAAGTAGTAAGGCTGCATGGTTTCCCTGCTTCTATTGTTTCTGATAGGGACAGATTATTTGAGTCTCTTTTGGAAGGAATTGTTTAAAAAGGCAGGCACTCAATTGAAGATGAGCATGGCCTATCACCCACAAACAGATGGGCAGACAGAGGTAGTAAACAGGTGCTTGGAGGCTTATTTGAGATGTGTGACTGGGACCAAACCTAAGCAGTGGCCTGCTCAGCTAGCTTGGGCTGAATTTTGGTTCAATACAGAGATGAATTGTTGCTAACTCTGATGGCAGTATCAATAGGTACAAAGCCAGATTGGTGGCTAAAGGCTTTAATCTAAAGTTTGGACTTGATTTTCATGAGACATTTTCTCCAGTGATTTAACTAGTGATGATTAGGGTGATTTTAACTCTTGCTATCACTCACAAGTGGCCCTTGCAGCAGTTGGATGTAAATAATGCCTTTCTTAATGGGCTGTTAGAGGAAGAAGTTTACATGACTCAACTTCCAGGTTGAGTCCTCTGATAAATCCCTTGTGTGTAAGCTGAATAAAGCAATTTATGGGCTCAAACAAGCTCCTAGAGCTTGGTTTGAGAGACTCAAAGCTACTTCACTGAAGTTTGGGTTCACTGACAGCAAATGTGACCCTTCTTTATTCATTTACAAGACTTCCTCTACTATTAACTATATTTTAGTATATGTGGATGATATTATTATAACTGGAAATTCATCTTCTTTGGTTCACAAGTTAATTCAGCAACTCAATGCCTCATTCTCTCTCAAACAGCTGGGTTCACTAGACAATTTTTTGGGGATTGAAGTTCATTCATTGTCCAGTGGAGCACTTTTAATGACTCAATCTAAGCACATTTGAGATCTATTGCAAAAGACAAATATGTTGGAAGCAAAGCCTATTTCTTCACACATGACCTCAAGCTGCAGACTCTCCAAACATGGGTCTGATTTACTGCAAGATCCTTCTTTTTACAGATCTGTTGTTGGAGCTCTGCAATATGTAACTCTCACTCATCCAGAACTTAATTTTGCTGTTAACAAAGTATGCCAATTTATGGCTTCTCCTCTTGGATCTCATTTGACAGCAGTAAAGAGAATTTCGAGTTATCTTAAAGGTGCTCTTCATTCTGGTCTTATTCTGTATCCTGCTTCTCTTAATCAACACCTTTCCATTAGAGGTTTTTGTGACTCTGACTGGGCTTCAGATCCAGATGACAGAAGATCTACTTCTGGTGCAGCAGTGGATGTTGGTCCTAACTTAGTATCTTGGTGGTCTAGAAAGCAGGAAGTGGTTTCCAGGTTCAGCACTGAAACAGAATATAGAAGTTTAGCTGCTGCTATAGCTGATATTCTCTGGATTCAGATTCTCCTCCAGGAACTTGCAGTTCCTCATACTACGCCTATCATGCTTTGTGACAATTCAAGTGCAGTGCAGCTAGCTCATAACCCAGTTATACATGCTAGATCCAAACACATGGAGTTGGATGCGTCTTTTGTTAGAGAAAAGGTCCTCACCAAGGAGCTAGTGGTTCAGCATATACCTGGGACAGACCAGTAGGCAGATTTACTTACCAAGTCCTTGTCTTCTCCTAGGTTTACCTATTTGAGTTCCAAACTCAATGTAGCTGAGCTACCTTTGGTTTCTTATCCCCATTGAGTTCGCGGGGGAGTGTAAGTTTATATGAATAACTAATTCTGGTTAGTTTTTCAACTGTAGTCAGTTGACAGTTAGCTTTAGTTAGATTCCAGTTACAACTGAATCTCAGAAATATAAATACTGCTCTTGTAAGAGATTTCAGTGTCTTTGTATTTCTTCTTCAATAATACAAATCCATGTTCTCTCTCTTTCTCTCTTCTATCTTCTCTACATTTGTTATTCTGTGAATTTGGTTTGCATCACATTCCAAGCTCAGGTTTCAATTTTTTATGCCTTATATTAATGATGATTGTTTGTAGACTATGAATTTTTAATTTTTATTACTAATGATGGATGTGTTTTTAGGTTTAAGTATTTTTTTTACCATTTGTATGTGTGTAATATAAATATAAATATAAATGTAAATGTCAGTGTAAGTGTCAGTGTCAGTGTCAATGTGTAAATGTAAATGCTATTATTATTATATTATATACAATTTATCCATTATATTTTATATAGTGTGGACATCCAGCTATGCACTATACTGCAGTAGTGCAATAACAGTTGTGGAGTCTGTCACTTTGCCACGATATTGACAACTATGATTGATGTACAACCTGATTGATATTGCTATACAATGCCACCTGAAAACTGATGTTAAAACCTTAAACTTTATCCAGCAGCCCTACATTTAAGTTCCTTCTTGGCGGTTATGAATCTTTGTTTGATTGTTTGATAATCTGGTTTGTAAAATATACTTGTATATTGAATATCTGACAGATAACTTGGAGGGGGTGAAAGTTCTTCATGGCCTCGATAAAGTTATGGAAGGTGGAACAGTAGTTCTAACTATTAAAGATCAGCCCATACTTGCTGATGGTGATGTTAATGAAGGTACAACTGCTTGCTGCACTTGTTATATTATTCAAGTTTGAAGTCTGTGAGTGCACATCTTTGTAACAGCTTTTGTTCTCACATGGCAGATGTTGACATGCTTGAGAACATCGAAATTGGAGAACAGAAACGACGAAATGAGGCTTATAAAGCTGCAAAAAAAAAAACTGGCATATATGATGATAAGTAAGACGTTCATTACTGTTTTCAATGTATTATAGAAATAACGGAAATATTAACTAACAGGAACTAATGGAATTGAAAGAAATCATATGAAGCCTGTGCTCTCAATTTCAGGTTCAATGATGACCCCTCCACGGAGAAGAAAATGCTTCCACAGTATGATGATCCAGCTGCAGAAGAGGTTTGCTGCTTTTTCTTGTTATGCTTCAAAAAACATGATGAGTAAGGTAGTTTTTGTGAATGCTTGTACTAATTAGATTCTTTTATTCAGGGTTTAACTTTGGATGAAAAGGGACGATTCTCAGGTGAAGCTGAGAAGAAACTTGAAGAGGTTAGTTATGGTTTTCTCTTACTTTATGAAATAATGTTCCTAGAAAATAACAAGTTTCCATTTTGAGTTTTCTGGGATCAGAATATTGTGTCATATTGTTTGTGACTTCCATTAAGTTGGTCACATGAACATCATATGTTTATGTGTTTTGCTTTTTTCTTTTTTTCCTGAGGTATCTTTTTTCTACCTATTACCAGCTGCGAAGAAGGTTAACGGGTGTGTCCACGAATACCTTTGAAGATCTAACTGCATCTGGAAAGATATCATCAGATTACTATACTCACGAAGAAATGCTAAAATTTAAGAAACCCAAGAAGAAAAAATCTTTGCGGAAGAAAGATAAGCTGGACATCAATGCCCTTGAAGCTGAAGCTGTCTCTTCAGGATTGGGTATCAGTGACCTTGGTTCTCGGAAAGATGTAAGGAGGCAAGCCATCAAAGACGAGCAAGAAAGATTGGAGGCTGAGATGAGAAGTAATGCTTATCAGTCTGCTTATGCTAAAGCAGATGAAGCCTCCAAATTGCTGCGTCTGGAACAACCTCTCAATATTAAAACAGAGGAAGATGAAACTCCAGTTTTTGTAGATGATGATGAGGATCTTCGTAAGTCCTTAGAGAAAGCGAGAAGATTAGCTCTTAAAAAGGAGGGAGACGGGGCATCTAGTCCTCAAGCTATTGCATTGCTTGCCACCTCAAATCATAATAATGAGACTGATGATCAAAACCCTACAGCTGGAGAGTCACGAGAAAACAAGGTGGTCTTCACAGAGATGGAAGAATTTGTCTGGGGTCTCCACATTGATGAAGGTAACTTTTATTTGTGGTTGTCTAAATAATGAGTTTCATACTAGAGTATTTTAAGTATGACTGTCCTGATTAAATGTAAAAGTGGATCATTTTTCTTTTTATTTCCTTTTGGATTGCTGGAAATCTATTGTTTCTTTTGGCAATCTTCTATATGATCTATACTTCTGTTGTGTTCATGTTATTGACATCTATGTCAATGACACGACAATAATTGAATGTGTGATGTAATCATTCTTTTTTATGTTGAATATAGTAGGTGTTTTGACAAAGAAATGTTTTGTTAGCTTGTTAGTCCATAGAGTATATAATGGTGAAGCTGATAAGTAGATATAACTTAGGTATGTTGCTCTCTGCATTTCAGAAGCACGTAAACCAGAAAGTGAAGATGTTTTCATGCATGATGATGAAGAGACTAATGTTCCTGATGAAGAAAAGAGTAACGAAGCTGGTGGATGGACTGAAGTTCAAGAAACTAATGAAGATGAACAACATAATACGGAAAACAAAGAGGAAATAGTTCCTGATGAAACTATCCATGAAGTTGCTGTAGGGAAAGGATTGTCAGGTGCTTTGAAACTGCTTAAAGAGCGAGGAACACTTAAAGAAAGCATTGAATGGGGTGGCAGAAACATGGACAAGAAGAAAAGTAAATTGGTTGGAATCGTAGATGATGAAGAGAAGGAAGCACAGAAGACAAGGGAGATTCACATTGAAAGGACAGATGAATTTGGGAGAATTGTAAGTTTTCCACATTCTTCACCTCATATTTTTGTTTTTTTTATGGCACTAAGATCATATTATGTTGTTTTTTTATCACTGCATTGACATTTTTGCCTTGAACAATAATATTTAGAGAGAAACTTTATGATCACTTAATAATCTTGTAACTATGCAGTACCTCTTGTACTGTTTTATTTCTATAATATATATACTTATCTTTGCTGATCAAAAAAAAAAAAAAAAACATTGAATTTCATTAATTCAACTGTTTGTTTGAGAGTTATCAATAATTAAGTATTTCATTTATAAATTATTTGATAATTTCATTAAGCAACTTTATTTTAATGATAATAGACATTTCAAATTGTAAGTAAGTGTTAGTTATAAGACTACATGTGAATGTTCAATATATCCAAAATTTGACACGCATGATCATCAAGATAATATCACATAATTCATTGGTTGGATTTTTCGAATTTGTATTCTAGAATTAGTTAAGTGGAGCAAGTTTGCCAAACTCACTCCCGGTGTAAGTAGATTCCTCCCCATAAAACTATGGTTCGTCAATTTTATTTACCTGTCATCATTTCCCCTAATCTCCTATTTAACTTTTGACTTTTGTATTGTTTTTCATTTTTCTTGTTTGGACTGATTTAGTTGTGTAATTGTTAGGCTCTGAATGCGCTGATGGTAATATTGTATATTATGTGAATTACCGAGACCGACTTAACCTTTTAGGTCCTCTGATTACAAATCAATCTTTTGAGTCTGAGTAAGAAATTCAAATTGTTAAGGGTGTATAATTTGATACATGCATGAGGACTTGTATAAATATGCTGTGTGTGTGTATGGTAGCAGTGTTTTCAGGATTGCGAGTTTACTTGCATTCTCGCATGATCGTCCAATTTTTGGGGTCCAATGAGCTTAATCTTATGGAGGGTTGCTTGCAAAGCGGATCACATAAGGATTGTGAATTTTCTCTTCAACTCGCAGGATTGCCGATCCTGAATGAGTTCCAATGAGATGGGCTTTCCGGTTCCAGTTTGGCCTGACCAAGTATGAAAACTTGTAAAGCCCCCTGTTAGCTTCCCAAAAAGAAAACCAAAATTGTGCTCACCGCATAGAGGAAAAACGTGCACTACCTGTCTTTCTCTCCACCATGTTCACTGCGTTTTCTGTCTCTTTCTGATGCCCTCTCGCATGCTCTTCTTTCTGTTCGAAAAAATCTGTTGCTCTATTCTCTGTTCTTTGTTGGATTTTTGCTTCTTGTGGCTTGCAGCTGCTTTTCTTGCTTGCCTACTGCAGCTGTGTATTTCTTGCTCTACTGGGTGTTCACTATTCAGTGTTTTTTGTTGGCTGAGAGGAGTGCTTTGGGTGGTTGTGTGTTCTTGCTTGCCTGAGCGTTGTCGGGTGTTAGTTGTTTGGGTGTTCTCTGTCCAGTGTTTGGGTGCAGAGTAATGTAATGTGTGCTCAATTTTGAGTTGTGTTATGTGTTGGATCTTAATCTTTATAATTTGTTATGAGTTATGCATTCTTTTTATTGTCTACATTATTTTTAATGTGTGTGTATGTGTATAAATATAATTTTGCATTTGCACATAAGTTCTACGATCTGAGTTATGATCCTCAAGTTACGATCTTTTACCCTCCTTCTAATCCTCTTACAATCCTCAAGTTTCACAACATTTTGTGGTAGGTATGGTGTGTTTTCTTTTAATTGCCAAAAGAAAAGATGATCTGTAATGTATTGTGCTTTGGAATAGAAAAGTACCGCACCATTGTATCTGAAAATTTGTTTTGCATGCTTGTTAGTTGTGATATATATATATATATATATATATATATATATATATATATATATATATATATATATATAAGAGAGAGAGGATGGATCAACTTATACCAAGAGTAACTCTTTTTGGGTTACTCCTTATCCCCACCATTCATTTTCTTGGAATCTAATGGATAAAATTAGTGACTTATTACAACCATTAGATTTCAGGAAAATGAACGGTGAGGATGAAGGAGTTACTCTTGAAGTAAGCTTATCCTTTCAAATATATATATATATATATATATATATATATATATATATATATATATATATGAGGGAGGATCGAATTACACTGTTGTAACTTGACCAACTATTACACCATTCAGTCACTTTCATTTGGAGATTTTTTTTTTTTGAACCCAATGTTGGATTGAAAGTTTCTTTTGCATAGATCATATGTACAAATTTTCATATAGATTAAACTTTTCAAAATATTGATCATTTGATTACCCGCTTATTGATGTTCAATTTTGACAAAATGTGACAGACAAATATGTGAATATAGTTCTGTTGGATCAATAAAAATCACAGTCTATATGAAGTTATAAAATGATGTAATAATTGCTTAAGTTACACCCGTGTAATATCAAGTTACATCGGTGTAAATTTAATAACCATTACACAATTTTTATAATTTGATATAAAATGTGATTTTTATTGATCCAATCGTTGAATTATATTTACATATTACCAAGATCGTTTGTGTCAAATTTTGTCAAAATTAAACAACAAGATAATCAAATGTTTCATATCTCAGTATATTTTGAAATATTTATATTACGTCAATTTTAATCTATATGAACGAGGTAGCAAATGATTTTGGATTAATATAAAATTTTGCATGTGCGGTAAAGTTGTGTCTTTGTGACTTGTTGGTTATGAGTTCGAATCCGGAAACAACCTCTTTGCATATGCAAATGTAAGGTTGCGTACAATATCTCTCCCCCTTACCTGCGTATAGCCGTGGAGCCTTTGGGTAATTTGGTACGTAATTTTTCTTTTAGTTTTTTATGAAATTTTGCATGTGATCTATGTGAAAGGAACTTTTAATTTAATGATGAGTTATAAGAAAACATTATTCAGTTGAAAGTTATAAAATGGTGTAATAGTTGTCAAAGTTACACCGGTGTAATTTGATCCCTCCTCTCTCTCTCTCTCTCTGTTTATCTATCTATCTATCTATCTATCTATCTATCTATATATATATATATATATATATATATATATATATAAATTATGTTTGTTTGCCTCCAACTTATTTTTGCCACCTCTTTGACAGAACTTTAGAAATATTGTTCTATATTAATTTAATACCATCAATGCAATTTTTAAATCAGTTTTAGTATCATTCTTTGCAAGTTTCAGTTTTCGAATTGTAGTGGAGCATCACTTATCCTTGTTTGAATTTTGTTGCTTCCAGTTGACTCCTAAGGAAGCCTTTCGGATGATTTCTCATAAGTTCCATGGTAAAGGACCTGGAAAATTGAAGCAAGAAAAGCGTATGAAGCAATATCACGAAGAATTGAAGATGAAGCAAATGAATAGCTCAGATACACCATCACTGTCTGTGAAGAGAATGAGGGAAGCTCAAGCTCGTTTGCAGACACCCTATCTTGTTCTTAGTGGTCATGTTAAACCAGGGTATGATTTTAACTTTACAGACTAATAATTCCTGAAGTTTTAATTTAAAAACTGTTTACATATAATAAAATGATAAACTAGGAACATACATCATTTCATGATTTGCTGATTAAAGTTACTGTTGCAATGAGGGACACACTTTTTAAACCTAGACTGTTTCCTTTCCCTCTCTAAAGCATTCTAAATTCTTTTGATTCATATCTACATTTTGGAGTAAAGACTCTTGATTCTAACATTGAAGCATCCAACACCAGTTGGTGTGGGTGCATGTTGTTATCTGTATCTTGGACTGTTATCTATAATAGCTACATATTTGGCATGACTTGGTTCTTCAATAATTTTGACTAATTCTTCTTATCCTCCATCAGTGTCATGATGGGACATCCAGTCCATTTCTTGTCATTTCATTTACATCTTATTATTCACCTGCCTTCAGCCTTCATTTCTTGCTGTCTTTGGGTTTGTGTGTGAAAAATGCAGCAGTGAAATAGTTTTTATTTGGGTATTCTTAGATAAAATCAGCTCTCATCAAAGGCTATGAAAGTGATATTTTGTGTTTGAGTTCTAATATACAGTAAAATTTCCACTTAAAACAATCTCCTTCCTACTTTTGCCAAAAAAACAAGTCCAATACTTCTCCTTACGGCAGCATTCAGAACCTATTATAGAAAAATTTAAAGTTGATTGTGGAAAAAATTGATTTTGGCATGCTAAGAAGTAACTAGGGTTAATAATGTTAAAACTGCTTTGGTTTGGCCACCATAGGACTATCATGTGATGCTGATTGTGGCCAAGGTGGGTGACCTTTTGCACTGTTTTCTCCATCTTTAGTATAGCAATTGTTTTGTGATCCTTCATAGCATTTGGGGTTGTCGATTTTGCATTGCTGTCCAGATTAACTACTGTGGAAGTACGAACATTGTATTGTGTTAGGAGTTGGATAACAAAACCTTTTTCATTTTCCCTATGAGATTATGCCAGTAAAAATTATAGGTTTTGTACTGAATTGTGCAAGTCTTTGAAAACATCAAAAGAATTAAATAAATATAGCAAGCATGGCTGTGTAGTTTCTTCTATCTTCTCTTCTTTCCTTTTGTTTAGTTGAAATACCAATGTATGTGACTGTTTTTTTTATCGGCAGCCAAACTAGTGACCCAAAAAGTGGTTTTGCAACTGTTGAGAAGGATCTTCCTGGGGGCTTGACACCTATGCTTGGTGATCGAAAGGTAATTTAGGGCTGTGTTTAAGCTTTAGAAAAAGTGCTTTCATGGTATAGCTTTTCATTTTTCTGTTAAAATCTTTTTTTTTTTTTTAAATGATTCAGGTAGAGCATTTTCTGGGAATTAAGAGGAAAGCTGAACCATCAAGCTCGGATACCCCAAAAAAGCCTAAATCATAATTTCTTGGTCTACTAATTGTAAGCATTTTAAGCTAATATCCCTGCAAACTTAGAAGTTTGACCCGAAGTGCTCCTCTATTCTTTTCCTGACTGCAGATAATTTGCAGCAGAATTTTTAGTGTTAAAATTTCGTTGATAAAACTAGATTTCCTGGGAATATGTATTTTAGTAGAAAGTTTAATGACTGGTCGCCTGACACCATCAGTGGTTATATTTTTCCAACCATTCAATGCGGTCCAGAATTCGGGATTCCTTTTGTACAAATAAGAGTTTATTTTCAATATATTAAAATTTGGATCTTCGTTAACTTGATCCACACGTACAATTTCCAAATGATTGATTTTGCTAATCCTAGAACTTATTTGCATGTTCTTCAATATGCATCCGAGTTTATCGGGTATTTCTGTATTTCATGTTGCAAATTTATACTAGTGTTTTGACTTGGTGCAATTTATTTTGACTTTACAAAGGGTTCAACAAAGGGTTCAACGAGTTGGCAAGTAAACTGTAAAAGTAGAGATTTAGGATCGTGTTCAGGAGAAATAATCCCTGCATCATGACTAATGTACCATGTGAGATTAAAAACAAAATGACAAATGGTAAAACATGGCCACATTATTTCTAGGAGAATCAACATTTGCGGAGTCACATTAATTGTATTGTTGATGTTTTACTTTGTCAGTAATATTGATATTGATTTCTAATTGGTCAAGCTTCTTAGATAGCAACTTTTTATGGTTAAAATATCTACCGCTTGCATGATATTCTTGATTTATTTTTTATGTTGACAATGACAAAAATGGACTGTGCTCTTAGAATTTCAACTTAGGGTTTAATTCAAGGGGTCTGCTTCCTATACTAGCCAGATTTCTTATACACCCAGCATTGCATAGTGAAAATCCAAAAATACCCTTTCTAAAAAGGATAAGTGCGGAAACTGTTGTTTTTTTTTCATACACCATTCAACCTTTTTTTCTTCTCCTTCATTCCGCTGTCGTGCTTTGTTTTCGTTCTCCCTCATCTCCTTGGTTTTTGTGATTGTTGGTCATTCATGGTTGTTGTGCTTGAGTGTTCTCTGCCATCGTTCTTCGACATGAGTTCCTTCTTTTGTTTTTAACTTTGTCGTTTTATTTTTAATTGATTGGAAAAAAATTGGACATGGTTAACGTTTACAAATTGACAATCTGTATGAGTACGGATAGACAATCCGTAAGAAGGAAACAATGTGGCAATCTGTAAACCTTCGTACGGATTGACAATCTGTAAGAAGGAAACATATTGGAAATCCTAAACCTTTATACGGATTGTCAATCCGTAAGGGTTAGATATTTTTTTTTAAATTGTTTATTTTTAAAAGAATAATTGAATAATTTTTGTTGTTTGCTTATGTATATGAATTTCAAATGTGAATGATGGTTTATTTTGTCAAAATTTATTTTATTTACTTCAAAGTGACTTTAAAGTAAATAACTAGTTCAATTTTTGATTTATTTTAAAATATTTAGTATAATTTTGTTAATTACAACAATAATAATTTATAATGAAATTATTTAATCATATACATAAATTGAGTAAGTAAAATACATTTTATTTAATTTCAATGTTTTAATTAAGTTTTTGAAATTTGAATTAGACATAATAAAGTAATTGGTGTGTGTTTTGTTTTTAATTTGGATTCATAATAATAAATGAACCTGTGTGTGTTTAATTTTTTTGTAGTACTTATAGTTGATAATAATGAATTGATGTGATTTTTTGTTATAATGTTTAAATTGTACGAAAATAACTGAAATTGATTGCATTGATTTGGGTTGATTTGAAGTGGTAATGTAACAATTTGCCAAATTTGTAGATATTGGTTAGAACACGAGGATTACGTCAGCTTTTAGGCAAAGTTGTCAACAGAGCCTTAGGTAGAGACGTGAGTGCTAACGAAGAAGAAGTCCCTCAATGTCGAAGGCCGACAACATTGGTACAAGGACAACGGGCAGATGTTGTTGTTATTGAGGATGTGCCTATTGACCAATGTTTCGAGGATAGAAGTTCTGATGCTAAGGGTTTTCCTGGCGGGCCCCAAGATACTTCAGTCTTGTCACTTTATTAGGGTTGACAAAACGGGCTTAGCCCGACGGGCCAGCCCGTTTAACCCACAAAAAAATGTGGGTTGGGTTGAAATTTCAAGCCCACATTGAGTAAACGGGCTGGGCCAACCTGGGCCACAAAAATGTGGGCCAAAATGGGCCCGGGCCGGCCCAGCCCACCGGGCTACAACCCACCAAATAAATCAAATAAAAAAATAATAGATGTTGTGTTGTCCAGTCCGCTGACCACTGTCCTGTCTATCCGGTGCCTCAGCCCTTAATTCATTTAGGCATTTTGTATCTTTTAGACTTTAGTCAATTAGTCGGCCTCTAATAAAAATAAAATAAAAATTAGAAAGATAATATTAGATAATAGTGGTGAGTGGTTGAGAGTGAATGAGAGTGATAGTCTGATAGAGGCCGAGGGAGGCTAAGAGAGAAGACTGAAGAGACTCGAGAGTGAGAGACCGGAGGAGACGAGACTTGAGGTGGAGAGAAAGACGACTTTGGATGCCATTTCCGACGCTGACGAACCACGATCCACCGTCCAAAGGCCATTTTCGACGCCCACGGACCACGGTCCAGATTCTTCTGCTCTTGTGTACCGTCGCAGGTCGCACATCCCACTCCCAGCAGTGCTACTCCTACTGTTACTGTTAGTCATCTGAACTGAAGCTCCATTATCTTGTTTCTTGCTTTATTTTGTATTTTTGTCTCCTGCTTTTGCACTTTAATGAACTGAAAATGGGTTGGGATTCGTTTCATAGTATTTTTAGAAAGTGATAGTCAAACCTTTATTGTTTATAGTTAGTAGGTGTTGCTAAGTTTTTGTGAAGCGAGTGTGAATCGAGAACCGTGAAAGGCATTGATGAGTGCATGTGCTTGTGGTCTTCTTGGCTCAAGCAATGAACGCGTTGGCAATTAATATAAAAGCAATATTTTCAAAATTCCAGCTTCTAAGACTAAAAATAGAAATGGATGATTTGCGGCGTAAAAGAAAAACTTGTATTAGCATTTTAGGTTTAGTTTAATCAAGAACATGGCTGATTTCTTCAATCCTAATTTGATTCATAATTTAATTGGGAAATGGATGATTTAGGAAAGATCATAAAGTGTGAATTTGGATGTGTGAGTGGTCGATTTTTGTATTCCTTAATCTGATTTATAATTAATTGGGCAATGGAAGATTTGGGGAAAAAGTGAGGTGTGCCTTTGGATGTGAAGGAGTTTGTTATTCCCAATATAGTTCCTTTCTTTTTTGGTTATGAGGTATCAAAATTGAAGGGATCGTAGTTGTTGACTTTACACCATTTATGGTAGCTTGTAAATAAGGCCACCACTGTCTAGTGACATTTTCCTTTTTAAATTAAGGCTTGTGTGCTCTGGTCGATGAATATGAGATGTACTCCATGCTAGATATATAGTATGAGGTTGACACAAAAAAGTGATGTATAACACCCCAATATTTCTATATGTATTAAATGTATGATTAAAGGATTTTACATAAAATAAAACTTAGTAAGATTACAGAGAAATGGGAAGAATAAAGACTATGTCACCCTTTCCATAAAACAGAAATTACAAGAAAACCCTTAGAAGAATAATTACCAAACTACCCTTGGACAATTTCAGAAATGACGATTATGTCCCTAGGGTGGTAAATGACCAAAATACCCTTTAGGTCAAAAATGTCCAGATGATTTTGGAAATTTTATGGAAACCTGAGTATAGGATAGAATATTTGTAGATGACCAATTATTGACTAAATAAGTGAAAAGAAACCATAAGGTAAGATTTTTACGAATTTTAGTACATATTTTGGAAAAAGAACTGAATACAAACTAACCTAAGTATCTGAAAAACACAGAAAAATGATTGATACAATTTATAGAATTTTCTCTCAATTATAGAATCAATAAACTTCTTAAACAAGTTAATTTAATAATTTTATTAATTGAAAATAAATTGGACCAATAAAGACTTAGAAAATTACTACCAAAGGTAATAAAAGGAAAAAATTGTGTAACTTGGCACTAAAAAGAAGCATTGGCCGTGTGATATAAAGAACAAAAGAAGAAAGCCTTAAATAAGTCAAGGAAGGTCATATGGAGGAAGAGAAAACTTGATGTTTTTCTATTGGTCCAAGTAGGAAGTGAAACATTAAATGCTTTAGGCTATTTTACAACTTTAAAACTACTAAAACCAAGCCATCACCGTAAGAAACCAAATCAAATGGAATTTGCCATTAAAATGGTATGGCACGTAAAAAGCAAGCTGAAGCAAAGGAGAATTGTAGAAACCTTTTGAAATAATACAATACCATTCTAAACATATGTAAAGCAAGTAATGATAGCTTAAGATAGATATTTGTAGCATTATTGGAATGAAATTTGCTACATCTTTGCAAAAGCAACGTGAACCATAAGCTAAAAGCAAGGAAGATGGTAGAAACAAGCCATGTGGAATAATATTATTGACTAGCCAATGAAATGAAGCCAACAAGAAAGTAAGCCATAATGACTAATAATAATTCAAGGTAGATATTCTAAAAGGCAAAAACTAAACATTTGGTATAAAAAGGCAAGTGGGGACCGTGGGAAAGGGTGGAGAAAATGAAAGCAAGGTGCAGCCATTAAAACTTGACCATTTCAAAACAAAAAACAAAACCTTTCAACACCAAAACAAGCAAAACCGTACATACTCCCTTTAGTATCTTTCTTGCCTTAACTTTGCTATCACTTTCAACTTATTCCTTCCACGTAGAAAAAAAAAAAAAGAAAAACCAAGTCCCTCCCTTTAAGTCAGCTCACGTGGGGTTCCAAGGAGGAGAAGCAAAGGTGGTCCAAAGCTAAAAGCAACCAAGGTATGGGGAAGTCCTTGATAAACCAAGTTTAAATATTAACTATGGTTGAGGGTAATACTTGTGCTAATAAAGATTTAAATTGGATTATTTGGAGATGATGGAAGGACTCAAAGAATCGAAGATGTGTGATATGAATGATTATGAGACTTTTATCTTAATTTTATTGATGATGAGATAAATAATTCAAACTAAATTTAACCAACAAAAATTACAAATAAAATTCAAAATAATTTAAAACCTTCTATATGATGCTTAATGGTTTAGAGTTATAGTGTTTCATGAATTATTTTGTTTATTTTGTTATAGATAACATATCTTCTATGTTTCTTAAGATAGTTTATTTATTTTGTAATGTTCCCTTAATCTTAAATATTCTTTTAACTATTTATTTTGTTGTTGAGAATCTTAAATAGAATCATGTTGAATTAAATTACTGTTTGACAAAAAAAAA
>PYAF01001113.1:135256-154007 GCA_007407185.1 Glycine tomentella | reverse complement strand
TTGGTAAACTCTAAATAACAAATCATTTGACAATTGATTCAACTATATTAGAATGGGGTAGCTACCACTTTTTGAACAAAAATGTTATGTTTTAAAGTATTGTGTCAAAACAATTACATCTATCAATTATATTTTTTTTATATTACTTTGAAGTTTGAACTGTCTTTTTCTCTTATCCATGCTTAGTAACCCTAGACTTACTATTTTTTTAACTAAGAGTATGATATTTTGATTCTTTTGGTGACTTGGCATGTATGGAACATGTTAAATGTGCTACAGATATGCTAAATTTTCTGAAGCTAGTATTTTGATCCATTTTTTCATTAGTTAAGAGAATCTGAAATCATATATTTTAGTGTATATTTTAAACTCAAGATTTGATGTGTAGTGTAGATTTAGTAATTATGGAGTTGATAATTTATGCCAAATCAAATAGGTATTTAAAATTTCAAGTGGATTAGGTTCTTAGTTGAGCATTAACGGTTTAAACAATTTTGTTCTTCATCTATGCCTGCACTGTGTCGATGAGATGTCAACTAAAATTCAGAAGTCCATATCTTTAACACATCTTACTGATCCACTGTACTGTATTGGTAGAGCTCACACTTAGTTTGTGCTTTCTGACAAGTTTCTTGCATTTTACGTTGAATATTTTCTCCTCCTGTTTCAATGTGTGTTGATTCTTTCATACCTTCACCTTTACAAATAGATATGGGTTTAAAGTGTGTATATATGTATATATATATATATATATATATATCTTGTGTGGGTATCTGTATATACATATATTACTGATGGCTGTTACTTAAAACTCTGAATACCGATGGAAACTTGTGGCTCTATAAAACTAATAAGAAATAACAGGTCGTTTACATGGTTCAGAATTTCTGATGTTGGTTGACTACAACGTGTCAGATATCATCAAATCCTTTTCCCACTTACCTGATTTACTAAATTTGTTTCATATCTAGCTGTCTCAAAGTAGCATTCTGTAAAATTTCAGTAAACATGAATATAAATTTGTTTTTTTTAAACTTTTTAATATAAAAGAATTAGAAATTTTGATTCTAAGAAAAGGAAATTACACAGTTATAAATTATAACGAAGATGAAAATCCACTTATTTTCAAAAATTGACAAAATCAACAACTAAGCCACTTCTACTATCAGCACTGTGCAGGCTTAGCTAAATGGATTAGTATTTAGACCTGATAAACAACCAAATTTTAGTTAGAAAAACCATTTAGAGTAAAGTCACTTTGAAGTTTAAACTGTTTGCACTAAACTGTTCTTCATTCTTCACCTGCCCACTTTTACTGGACTTTTTTTTATGTCATTTATTTTCAGAGGTTGATTCGTCCATTAAATGCATGGAAATGTAACATTTCTAGAAGATGCTTTTTGATATTTCTTGTACTAAATTATTTAGAAGATTTCATTATAAATTGGATATTTCTCATTCTCTGCATTTTAATGGGTAATAATAGTACTTGTGGATAACTTGCTCCTGTCAAATAGATTGGGTATACCTTCCTACCATGTATGCTCCACAATACTTGGCAACTAACTCCAAATGCTTGGAAAAGGGTTGCATATTGGCAAGTGATGTGGATTCTGTAATCCTTCCCAAAGATGCTTGTGGAGGGGAAGCATCTCTTGCTTTTGCTAGAAATAAAAAATACTAGTTTTTTCCTTATTTTTATTTTTGGTTTGATCACCAAACAATTATTGCCTTATGGTATCCGGCAGCAAAACAAAATTTCTAACCAGAATTTTTTTTGGCACCGATTTTTCATTATATATGACAGTATAAGATTTCTTGCAGCCACTTATAATTACTGTGGAAGAAAATGAAACTGTTCTTGATGACACTGCAGATGAGTTTGGTCTTGAAGTGGTACGTTATTTTTCATTTGGTACATTTGTCATTTTAGAAGATGATAAGAAAACACAGGATCTTTATCTATTTGAATCAAATTTCTGGAGAAACCAATTGGCAAAAAATCTAGTTATTATATTTACAATTATATCACTAAACAGACAGATAAATAGATAGTTAGAAAACTAAGTAAAACATGATGTCCTTTTAGGCCATTCAAGAGCAAGTTTTGTATTGTTGATGCTTACAAGTTACAAGACAAAATTTAAATAAAAGTGTAGGCACCATCTAAACAGTCCATATTTTCTATTGCAATTAAAACGAGAACATTTTGGTTGATAAAATTACCTATTTGGCAGCTGCATGTTTCAAATTATTGGGAGGCCATTGGAGTGATTGCAGCTCACAAGGCAGGGATAGATCCATTTTCACTTAGACGAGATAAAATTCTCAACATTGGGTGTAGTTCTTTTATGCCTGTCAATGGTCACTCCATTCCAAGAGAAAGAGTTGTTTCATGATTAACATTTGGTCTAGAGTCTAGACTACAGGTATCCCTTAATTATGGGAAACAATTTTGTTTGAGTCAGAGGACTTAGCATTCACAATGTGATACGGCTAACATTCCCAGTGAAGATATTTAGCCATTGGAGGGAATAGTGTATTTGGATTGTCTTGTAGGCTTATAGCCATACATGTATTTGATTCTAATATATTTTTGGTGTTTATAACTTTCCTATATTATGATTTTGGTCCCTATATTTTAAAAGTTTAGTTTTTAGTGCCATAGCTTTATTTCTTTTAGGATTTCATCATATAGTTTCATTTTGTTTAAATTTTTTTGCTCATATCTTGATGCTTGTCTCTTGAAGAATACATGTGGTGACATATTCCTGATTTTACAGACCAAAACGCACAATCATGTGCACGCACACATACATACATAGAAAAACCATAAATGAAACTTTTGAAACATAGGACCAAATTAATCAAAATCAAACACAATAAGTGTAGAAACTATAAATCAAGCTTTTAGAATATAGGACCAAAACCAAAATCATACATAAACACACGTACCGAATTGGTTTCATGGCAGGTATATCACTCAATACAATCTGACTTCATACCTTTGTGTGAGTCTCTAAACTGTTTAGGCTTTATTTGTTAAACCTAAATCAAAGAAAGAACTACCTTTAAACCTATATATTTTCGGGAATGAACTAAATGTTTTAACTTTTGACTATCCTCTAACACGGTGGGTCAGGTTTGTGATATATAATACTAAATTGGTTTCATACAGGTTTAACACTTAGTACAATCTTGTTTCAGATCTTTATTTGGGTCTTTAAACTGTTTAGTGGATCCCAAGCCTCCCAGGTTTTAGAATCACATTCCATGAATCAGTGAATATAAGTCTAGATATGGTAGTGGCATTAATAAATCAATAACGAGGAGCAGAAACAGTGGAGCATGCATTAATAACTTGTCTGGAATCTAGGAAGGTTTGGTTTGCTTCTTGCTTATCTATTCGAATAGATAGAAGCAATGTGGTTTCCTATATGAAGTGTATAAACAGTTTTATCTTAAAAATGAAGATGATGTGGTGGTTTCAGATATCTGTTCAATATCCTTTGGCAATCTGGTTTAGCATGAATAGTTTGATCCACAATAAACCAGCAATGGATTTCCAGCAGGTGCTATCAAAGGCCTGGAACTAAAAGCTTGGTCTTGTTAATCAATGTGAGGAAAGGGAAGCTCAAGACCCATCCACATGGAGGAGGTGCCCCAGGGTGGATTGCATTAAAAACAATTTTGATGCATCCATTAAAACACATATAGGCTCTGGTTTGGTGCTTGGGGCCAGGGATCATGAAGAAGCCGTGCCGTAGGGCTGGTCTAAGGATAATTGAGATCTAAAACAAATTTTAAAAGATTTTATTTTTATTTTTTAGGAATGACATATGGGGATCATAAAAAGTAATTTTTACATGTGCTAAGAGATCCACTTAAGAAACTTGCATTGAAGATATTCTTAGGACTTTCTAGGTTTGGTATTGCTTTTCAATATATTTTTGCATTAAAATAAAGATGTTTTCATTAAATGAGAAGCAAACATTATAAAAAAATAATAATTTCTAATACATTCTAACTAATAGAGTATTAGAAAAAAAATGTAGAGAAAGTGTTTTAGAAAAAGTGTCACTACCATCTTTCTTAAAATAATCATTTCAAAATTTAAAGTTAATGGAACTATAATGTTGTTGATGAAAAACACAATATTAAAATAAAACTTTTAAAATTTGATGTAAAAAATGTGAAAATAGTAAAACATAATAGACTAGAAGTGATATATATAAATATATATATATATATACGAAATATTTGAAATGTTTATCTTTTAATCATAACCTCATGGAAAAAAAATTAAAGAATTTATTATTTAATGTAACATCAAAGCCCTAGCAGTCAAATTTCAAATCAAAATAAAGAATTTTCATAAAATATAGAATGCATGGATCAATGTTACAACATTCTTTTGCAAATGACAAGCATTATGCATTATGAAACTACTTGAATTCTAAACCATTGTTTCTAAATTACCTTAAAAACCGTCAAGTATGAAAAGCTTTGGTGGTTTGCTATTGGTTTTGAACTTTTTATTGCAAAAAATACCTATCTACTTTTCTCATATTTTAGGATTTTTTTTTCTTTTCTTTCCCGGAATATAATGTTAAAACATATTTTAGCATTATATTCCAGAAAATTAAATAAAAAATATTTTCTGGAATGTAATGCTAAAATATATTTTATAAATTATTTATTTTTTGGAATGTAATGATAAGTTTAAACTATCATTAGAAATACTAGAATAGATGACTGGTTGTTACTATAATTTTGTTAAAAAAAAAGTTTGATAATTAACATTTTTTGGTTTAACCAGAGGTATCAGGAACTTTTTATTTGATACTCAACTAATCTTCTCTTATTAGATTGGTCCATTTTGTGGTAAAATAGTACCTCAAGTTGCGATTCCATACCCAAGCCTAGGAAAATAAGGTTGACAATTTACTTTAAGTGACATTAATCTAGTCCTAGGAAAATTAAATGATTTTTTTAAAAGAAAAAGACATTGATTTGATTGTTCAATGAAAAGAAAATAAGTATCAATTTATGTTATAAACTATAGGAAGTTTGCATTATTATTTTTTCTACAAGGAAGTTTACATTAATTTAATCTTTCAGTAAGGAGAAATGATATTGATTTAGCATGGATTTCATTGTTTGTACATAAAAGACTAATTTTGATACCACTTTATTATTTGATAATTGATATCACCTATTCTTGAGATAAAAAATAATGTCAACATAACCTTCCAAGGACTAACATGGTTTTAATCCAAAGAGAAACTCTTCTACTTTTTTTCCCCCATAGAGTTATACCTAAGAATGGAAGTAGACCAGGGCCCTTGCCTATTAGTTGGACTAGGAATCTAGAAAGGGGAGGAGTTGAATAGATTCCTCAACTTTCTGAATTTTCTTGATGGAATCAATTCGAATCCAAATACTCTCTTGAACAATTAAGGTTTTCCTCAAAATCTTTTATCAGAAGGATAATCTTGCTTAAGAAAAATAATCATTTCTTGTTAAAAAATAAAGCTTTAATGGCATATTCAATTAAAATCGTAAATACCAATTCAATTCAATATCAAGATAAATTCAATAAAAAGATAAGAGATAGAGAGAATCAAGACAAGGGGTTATACTCGTTTAGTTCTCAAGAGAATCTACATCTAGTTTGCTCTAAGAAGCCTTAAAACAATAACTATAAATAAATCACTTTACAAATACTATGCACAAGAAAATATCTATCACAACCCTTATTCCCTTGAGCCTTACAAGAGAAAACCTATAAGTTGAACCCTACAACTCAACAACCTTCTTAGTAACCCTAACAAACATGAATATAAGATGAAAATGTAAGAAATGGAATGAATGCACCTTGTTGTGTAGATGGAAAATCTTCAAGCTCAATCATTTGTGTTCATCTTATGATGTTGAGTGCAAGATCTTTGGCAAGATGATCTTCTCTGAAGAAAGGCCTTTTTTAAATCCTTTATGAGACTCTTTCTAATTGATATGTGATATATTATCTTCCAAACAAGTCAAATGAGGAACATAAAAGGATGAGTATTTATAATAAAAACGGTTATAACCGCCATAATCGATTATCAAACCTTGGTAATTGATTATTTCAATCACAGAGAACAATCTCCCAATTGCAATTCAATATAATCGATTATGAGTTTTTGTAATCGATTATCTCGCTTGCAATGTGTCATATTTGCTTGTAGCATGTAATTCATTACACATAAATGGTAATCAATTAATTCGCACACAAATGGAGAATTAAGTTTTAAGAACACTTCTAATTGATTACATACTCGCGATAATCAATTATGTGGCTCACAGTGACTTCTCTTGAAAACAAGGTTGGTAATTGATTACCAAATCCTTGTAATCATTTATCCTGACGAGAATAGCCTTATTTCAACATAATCAAAGTCCTAGCCAAGGTTATAACATGTTATATTTTATTACAAGAACTATGTAATCGATTGCACTGTGTTAAACACTTGTGTTCATAAAAACTTGGTGATCTTAGCATTCTCAATCACTGATGATACCAATCTAAGCATGATAACAAATAAAATAAACTAAGAACATACATGCCTAGATCTAAAACAATACAAAATGTCACATCTATGAAACATGTTTTGCATTGTAAAATTACAAAAACCAAAATCCTAAGACTAAGTCTTCATTCTTCACCATCAGGGGCCTACGACTCAGCTCGTTTAAGGCCTGCTTTGACCTAGCTCATTTAGCAAAAAGGCCAAGCTCAAACTTTATAATAAAACCTATTTAGTTAACTTAGGTTAAATGTGTTGTATATGTTGTTGATGTTTTTAATGAAATTTGATTTTGTTTAAAAATAATATTTTTTACACTCCTTAATACGAAACAGACATTTAAATGGGTTAATAGACTTGACAAACTTTTATAAGGGCTGGGCTCAGACCTAAAAATAAACTTATGACATGTCCAGTTTGGGCTATAAAAATAAAAAGAGTCGTGCTTCCTACACCATTCAATTTTCTTATACACCCATCAAAAAATTGGTATTCCAAAAATGCCATTCATCATTTTGGTTAAATCTGATACACCATTCTTAGCTTTTGTGTTTTTTTTACTTATTTCAGTTGTGCTTTTGTGCTGCGTATTGTTGTCTCCGGTTGGTGGTGTCGGTTTTGTGGTGGCGGAGGTGATCGCGAGTGGCAGTGGTAGCGGTTTTGGCTCATCGAAAATACGTCGGAGGTATGTTTTCTGTCTATTATAATCCGTATTGAGTCACACGGATTGCCAATCCGTATGATCCATACGGATTGCCAATCCGTATGGAGTCATACGGATTGCCAATCCGTGTGGCACTTTCGGATTGCCAATCCGCATAACTCCATACGGATTTTTAATCCATGTGGAGTCATACGGATTTGCAATCCGTAAGGTCCATACGGATTTCCAATTCGTGAGGTTCACACGGATTGCCAATCCGTACGGAGTCATACGGATTGCCAATACATGGATTGGCAATCCGTATGGACCTTACGGATTGGCAATTCGTATGAGTATATTTAAAGATTTTTAATTTTTGAATTTGTAAAACTTAAAATTTTTTCTTTAATTTTTTAATTACATGTTTACATTTTTCCTTTTATTTTTTGAATGTGTAAAACTTACATGTTTACCCAACATACATAATTTTTTTTTTATTATTATCAAAACGTAGATGTGGACATTAACATTGTGATTTTTAAAAAATAATTGCACACATTAAAGAAAAATGCATGTCATTTGTAGTATTTAAACACATGGAGTTGCACATATTAATAATTAAAAACATACGGTCATTGAGATGAGAGACAGAGAGACAAACATAATAACAAATGAAAAACGAAAATAACCAAACTAATCATAGTTCGAAAAATGTTGTACAACAAAGACGTCTTCTTCCATTTGAACCATTCTAGTGAGCATCATGCCCAACATCTGCAACGGTTATTGGAGGTTATTGGGTAGCTGGTTTGTTAAAAAATGCTAAAATTTGTATTGGAGAAAAATGTTTCCAGTAGTTGGATTCTGCTAACACCTTTAAGACGTCTTCATCGGTTTCTAACTTTGAGAAGGCTTGTGTGTATTTAGAAAATTCGAAGTATTCAAGTTATGTTTCAAGACAAGCCTCACTCATATTTATAACAACTTTTTGTAACAGACAGTAATCGATTACAAGCGCCAAATAATTGATTAAAATGACTCATGTAATCGATTAAATTATCACTTAATCGATTAAAGTGTTCAAGGCTGAATTTTGGGTTTAACAACGAATAAAATAATCGATTAAACCGAGTTGTAATCGATTAAGGCAGTGAAGTTTTATTTCTGAAACAGCTTATGTAATCGATTACAATTTATGGTAATCGATTAAAGTAGCAACACATAAATTTTGTTTTACACTGTAATCGATTACGAAGGATATGTAATCGATTAAAATGTCCTTCAATGCTTTTCCAGATTTTAAAATCGAAGCAAATAATCGATTATACTGATGTGTAATCGATTAAAACAGCAGAATTGCATTGTTCCAAAAACATTACCCATTTAGTTCCTTTTCAAAATAGCTTTGATATTTTGATGAAAACATCTAAGCATGTAAATGATTATGTGAATGCAATGCAAGGATCAAAAGATTAGCCTCTCATACACTTCATTTTGAATTACAATCTTCAAGGCATGTGAAAAGCTCAAAACAATATTCCAAGTCATAAGCTTCATTCTTCTTGTTGCTCCCCCTATATCCAACACAACTTCAACATCTTCTTCCTCATCAGCTTCTTGACCCTCATCAGTAACTCCTGCAGGAGATTGAGCTCTAGCCATGGTCCACCCATCAGGGGTTTTCATCATCCCTAGCCTGGAGAGATGCTTCTTGGAGATGAATTTGGTTATGGTGGTGGTGTTGTCCACAATTTCATTGGTCAAATCAATCTCAAAGTAATCAATGAACCTTGAGATCATGACAACATATGGAAATTGATAGCTTAACAACCTTTTAGCCTTCATCGTAGTTTCTTCAACAATCAGCAGCCTCTTAGTCTTCATCATAGTTTTGATACCAATTGAAAACAATATAAGTAGCAAAATGTACTCATTGCATCAGCCCAAAAATGTTTTGGAAAATTAGTTTCATTAAGAAAAGTCATTGCACCTTCTTCAAGTAACCTATTTTTCCTCTCCACAACACCATTCTGTTGAGGTGTTCTTGGAGCTGAAAAATTGTGGTTTATTTCATGCTCTTCACAGAACTTTTCAAAATATTCATTTTGGAATTCACCACCATGATCACTTCTTATTGAAACTATCTTGCAACCCTTTTCATTTTATAAAAGCTTGGGTAATTTTTTGAAAGCATTAAAAGCATCACTCTTGGATTTCGAGAACAAAGTCCATGTAAATCTTGAGAAATCATCAACTATGACAAGTCCATAGTAATTATCACCTAAACTCATAGTTCTTGAAGGACCAAACAGATCCATGTAAAGTAATTCAAGAGGTCTTGAGGTGAAAACAATGTTTTTGTTTTGAAAAGAGATTTTTGTTTGTTTGCCTTTTTGACAAGCTTCACAAAATTTGTCATTTTCAAACTTGAGTTTAGGCAATCCAATTACTTAGTCCTTCCTCATGAGCTTGTTCATATGATGCATGTTGATGTGACTTTCTCTTCTATGCCAAAGCCATGATTCATCAATTTTACTCACCAAACAATTTATGTTACGAATGAATGCATGTTCTATTGCAATCAAGTAAATGTTACCTTTCCTTTTCCCAACATGGATTATCTCACCAGTTTTGCCATCACATATTAAGCAAAAATTGTTGTTAAAGGATACCTTTAATCCTTTGTCACAAAGCTGGCTTATGCTAAGAAGATTATGCTTTAGTCCTTCAACATAAAGCACATTTCTAACTTGAGTTTTGAAGTTATCACCAATGTTGCTTTCTCCGATGATTTTCCCTTTGTTTTTGTCTCCATAGGTGACAAATCCTCCTTCTTTTAATATTAGATTAGTGAGCATGGATTTATCACCTGTCATGTGCCTAGAGCATGCACTATTCAAGTACCATAGTGAATCTTTAGCTCTTAGACACATCTACAAAAATCAAATTAATTTGCAAGGGAAGGTACCTAATTGAGGTTGGGTCCATAGGGGTTAGCTTTTTTACTCTTTTTCTTAGGAACCCATATGCATTCTCCATTTGGCACAAAGAACCTTCTAGCATAACATTTGTGTGAGGTGTGACCTTTCTTCATGCAGTAGTGCCATGTAATAGATTTTAAGCCTTTTTCAAAATAAGTCATTTTAGTATGCTTTGCTTTTGCAAACCTTTTTTGATTCATCCATTTTGGGATTGCAACCTTGGTGTTTAGAAAGGGTTTTGATTGATAGTTGTTTCCCAATCCAGATTTATCAAAAGCATACTTTTGCACACTTAGCATTTGGTTTAAACTACATTTCCCTCGATAGAGTTTTTCAAGAGATCTACCAAGTAGGAGTTTTGTGATTGCGAAGTCATGCATTTTTCATAATGGCCCTTTTTGAAATCATCAATTTCCTTTTTAAGACATTGTGTTCATCTAATTTTGCAGAACAAGAGGCACACACATAACCGTTAGCTTTGTAGCATGAAACAAGTTTTTCATTTTCTTGTTTCAAGTTGCAAAGTTCTGTTTGCATTGAAGCTAGCTTAGTGATATGTCATTTGAGGTTACCTTTGAGCTTGTTATTGGAGACAACAAGTTTTTTGGCCTCCTCATGCATTTCATTAAAAACATCAACTAATTGATCAATTTCAGGATTTATCTTAGATTCTACACTTGACTTTTCTTCATCAATGGTTGATGTTAAACAAACATTGGCTTCTTCATTCTCACTTGAAGAGTCAGAGGTTGTGGATGCATTATCTTCCCAAGCTATGTAGGCTCTTTTGGGTTTCCATTCTTTGTTTCCTTTCTTATCCCTTAACTGCTTCTTCAAGAATATTGGACATTCAAACTTGATGTGGCCTTGCTTTCCACACTTAAAGCAGTCGAAGTTGTTGGTGTTATTGTTGTTATCATTTCTTTTGTTGAATTTAGAGAACCTTCTGTTTTTGTTTTGCTGCAAGAACTTGCCAAATCTGTTGACAATAAGATTCATATTTTCATCATCTTCATCTTCACTTGAATTATCATTTTTCTCAGCTTTTGAAGATCCGCTTTTAAAGCAATGCTTTTCTATTTCTTATCTACATCTTCTTTTCTATTTTAGTGCTAAGTTGCAATTCAACTTGAGTTTTGAAAGCCTGAAAAATAGATATGGTTTCAGCTTTGGTTTTATGGGAAAAATCCAAGTAAATTTGGAAAAAGCATCAATGAAGGACACATAGTATTTATAACCAGCAAAGGAGGTTAAATGAGAAGGTCCCCACAAATCAGTAAATATAAGTTCTAAAGGAGAATAAGTGGAAGTGGAGGGAGAGGAAGGTAATCTATGAGATTTACCCATACAACAAGATGCACAAAAAATCTGAGACATTTTTATTAGATTGTGAAATATTACAATGATTGAAAACAAGTCTCATTACATGACCATTGGGATGGCCTATCGTATTTTGCCAAACATTGACATTACAAGGAAAGGAAACATCATATTTTATATTTTTTGATGAATAAGCAGAAGTAGATAACAACTGAGGAGAAATATCCTGAAGCTTGAGATTATGAAAGTAATAGAGGCCATCAGCTCCAACTGAACCTTGAAGCAAGGTTTTACTTGTTTCCTGAGACTTTACAAGACAAATATGAGGATGAAACTCAAAGAAAACAAAATTATGCTTGGCAAATTTACTGACACTTAACAAATTTTTTGAGATGGAAGGAACATGCAGTAATTTTTGTAATTTAAAGGTGAAGTGATTATCATTGGGAGAAATAAAAATGGAGGTACCAACATCATAGACACCTAATCCTTCACCATTGTCAATGAATATTTGATCAGGACCATCAAAGTGATTAAACTATTTGATATGCTGAGATTCTCCAGTGACATGGAAGCTGGCTCCAGAATTTGGAATCCAGGAGGAGTGATCAGCACCACACCCAGGAGAGACAGTATTTGTAAGCATAGCACTAGGCTTATTAGAGACAGAAGCTGAAAATTTCAAATTAGGATTGACCCAAGTATTAGAAGACCTGGATGAACCAAAAGTATAAGGAATAGGCTGAGAAGTGGCAGGATAAAAAAAGGTTAAAGATTCATGAGGTTGAAAGTGTGTATCAGTCCTGAAATGACACACATAAGCAGTGTGCCCATATTTGAGACATATTTGACACTAAAAGTTGGCAAATTTGCCACTGCCACGTCCGCTGCCATCTCCTGTACTGCCACAACCATAGTTATTCAAACCTCTGAAATTCCCATAATTACAAGCCCTATGTGAATTGGAAGGTGAGTATCCTTGAGTATAGTTCAAGGAAGGAGAACTCAGTAGCTGCATTTCTTTATTATACTGATTCAGACGCGTCTCATGACCATATGATAAGGCTTCAATTTCAGCAATTGATGGAGTTCTTTTCTTGCCTTCAATCACTGTGATGACAGAAGTATAATCTGAAGGAAGCCCTTCCAGAATAGCATCAACATACTCCTCATGGTGAACTGGAACACCTACACCAGCAAGCTCATCCACAAACCCTTTAATTTTTCTCAAATATTCATCCATAGACTTGTCAGAAAGAGAGACTGCATGCATGGCAGTTCTTAATTGTCGAGCCCTGGACTTCGTATGAAGACTGAAGTGTTCATGGATCTTTTCCCAGACCTGATAGGAATGGTTGGATCCAAGAACTTGTGAAAGAATTGATTGGGGATCGTAGACTAAAGCCAAACAAGCAAGGTTTGGTCTTGAACTTCCCAAGCTTCATACACAGGACTGACCCTATCAGCAACACTGTCTTCCTCAGTGAGATATCTGGGAGGAATAACCGGATTAACCACAAAGCGAAGAAGCTTATGAGCTTTTAACACAGGTTCCACATGTTGACGCCAATGGAGATAGTTGGAGTCATTAAGCTTTTCATCAATCGTATTTGGAAAGGAATGTGAACCCAAACCTGACGAAGCAGAAGCGGAAGCCATAGAAAAACAAGCACACAAACAAAAATACAAGTAAGGAGAAACCAGAGGTCAGTGAATACAACTGAGCCAAACAGGTTTAGCAAAACGCGATTCTGGATAGCAAATAAACTAAAATCAACTGCAAACTGCACAGACAGTTGCGAAAAGAGAAGCCCAAATCCAATCGAGACCAAAAACAAGCCGAACATTGCCGCGAACAGGAAGAAAATGATGTTGAACAGTAACGAACATGAAAAAGCGCCGAAACAAACACCAACCAACACAGAAACTGCCGAAAAAGGAAACCCAAGCAAGAACAGGATCAATCGCAGGCTCTCAAGTGAACAAGAGAAACCGCGATAAAGAAGCAATCGCGAAACAGCAAAGTGAAGAGTAACACGATTATGAACAATGACGCGATTATGAAGAAAGCGCAATCCAAACAAGAACAGAATTGAACGAAGGGTCAAAATGCACTGCACAGTCAGTGCAAAAAATTTGCTCTTGATACCATGTTAGGTAAAATGAAAGAAAGAGAGAGAGAGAAAGAAAGATGAACAGTAACTTAATTTCTTTTATTTAGAAAGAATGAAAAGTAGTTACAAAGTTGTACACGTGAGGTATTTATAACCTCTTACCACTAACTTGATGAAACATAACTAGGAACTGACAGCTTACAGTTGTGCAGAGTACATAAAAGACTAACTACTAATGTCACCTGGATAGTATGATTATTGGGGGACTTAAATTGCACATGAACATCCCTAAACCTGATAAGGAGTGGTAGATGGTAAAGAAAAACAACACGGGGGAGCAATACAAGAAGAGGGTGGCTGGCATGAAGTCGTAGAGAAGGAGAAAGATATAGTATGGACGAGAATGATTCAAACACCAGTGTTTAGGGAGCCGACAAAGATTCTTCCTCAACGCGACACCTTTCCTTAACATTAGCCTCAAAGGGTCTCATATGCGAAAGCAGTCACATCAAACAACCATGTCCCGCCAAAGAGGTGGTCCTCGATACGGGAGCAGGCGAAGATAAAGCCATCTTATTCGACTATCCAACTAGTTATACCAATGGAGAACAGAAAATGGTAAAGTGATGCTTGGGTTGGTCGATTAAAGAAGTTGACGGCGTTCGATAGATTAGAAGAAGAGTTCCTATGGGACGGTGGAGAAGACATTAAGCCTAAGTACCTGGGTGATGACATGGTGCTTCTCACGGGGCTTAGTGACTCAAAAGCAGAGGAACTATGCAGGGGATTAGCTGAAGGTGGTCTATCCATGTTTCATTCATTCTATCCATGTTTCATTCATTTGAAAAATGGAATCTAGCACTGAGGTATGTTTCTAGGCTGGTGTGGGTCTTGTGTTGGGGAATTCCACTTCATGCTTGGGACATGGAGAATATTAATAAAATTGTGGCAGCGGTGGGTGAAATGGTGGATATGGACGACAACAACGATGCCTCCACCGCATGGATAGGGCACGAGTCCTCATCAAAACTCTGTGGCATCCCATGATTAACCATAAAGTGATGGCGTCCATTAATAAGGTTGATTCACTATCTATATTGTCGAGGAGACATGTCACGGCTCGTGCAGCTGTAACTGTAATAGTTGTAGGTTCGTAGGTTCTTCCTCCTACGAGATATTGTCCGACGAGAGTATCCTGGAGATGAGCGAATCGTCGGAGGAAGTTTTGGTTGTTGCAGAGTCCCCGGCGGTAGCTTTGGTGGTGGAAGTGGTGAGGGGTGAATACAGCGGTAAAAGGGGGGGAAGCAAGTGACCAACATAAATGGCAGGTTCCTGATAGCGACAATATAGTGGCAAATGTTACTTGTCGGGAAGCAAGAAAGCCAACTTTGGAAGCGGAAGCAGAAAGCTCTGATCGTGACTTTAGTGAGAAGAAGGAAGACAAAAGTCAAAATGGAGGTTTTAGGATGGGGGGACCCACATATGAAACAATATTTTGAATTTAAGGAGATGGAGTTAGGTGATGGTACAGTGGTAAAGGACAAAGAATACTGAGCTATTTGTTTCTTATAATTTTTGTTTTTCTCCTCAGTAAGTTCTATGCTTAGTTTTACAAGTTGAGCTTTTACTGTTTTATTTAATTAATTAATTCTTCCTCTGTACAGCACAGGGAGACATCCATGTCATTTAAAACAATGGATGATGGCCAGGTTTTATTGTATGCTGTAAGTGACAGACCAATTTTATTTTTTCTTATCACCTTCAATGAATAAATTCATCTGTTTTCTTGATTTCTATTAGGTTCATATTCATCTGTTAAAATTTCATCTTGGTAACTGCTTCCTTCATCTCAGTTACATAAATCGAAAATAATTTTTGAGATGAAATGCCAATTTTAATTGGAAAATAGCACAAACAGTACCTATGGTGTTACATGTAAGTTTTTTGTCATTTTTCAGCCTAGTTGAGCATTGCTTTTAAGAAAACATTTTGTGTTTTAAGTATTTACACATAATTATTGCCTCCTTGATAGTGGTATATTATAAGATAAACCCTTCCTTGCCCCTATATTGTTCTTGTTCTCCCGTTAAGTAGTTTTATTATTTTGACCAGAATTCAGTGAATGCACGTTACCAGACCATTCCTTACCCTTGGTTGGTTTTTGGTGAAAAGGTTAAGGTCAATGTTGTTTTCATCCGTGATTCCACTGGTGTATCTGATTCAATACTTATCCTTTTTGGTGGTGCTCTAAGTAATGGGATACAGGTGATTAATTAGTTGGTACACATGCTTCTTCTGCTAGAATATCTCCATGGATTTCAATACAGTAACGTGCCCTTTGTCTTTCTTCTCCCTTCTCATGGGTTTAGGCTGGGCATCTGAAAATGTTAGATGGGTATGTTGACTTCTTCATGGATCCTAATTTAGCTGACAACTATTTGAAGCTTAAGGAAGAGCTCAATAAGCTTATCCAGAAGAAGTTAGCATATATTTTTTTTTTCGTTGTAATAATATTCCTTATTTACTTACCAATATGATAGGTTCCTGCATGATGTGAGCTTTAACTTTTTCTAGAAGCTATTGACTATTATTAGTTGAATTAAATAGTGTGTTATGTTGGTTGAAGATAAATAAAATGATATTGGGTTTGTAATAATTTAGCTGGAAGATCCTAGCATTGATATTCACAAGGAAGGGAAATACTTGATGCTTGTTGTTCAGGAGCTGGTTTCAGAGGATCAATGTGAAGGAATATTTGTATTTGGTCGTGAAAGCCGGAAGCCTAAGGCCTCCAATGATGAAAACAAATTCACAAAAGATGGAACAAATCCCAAGAGCTTGCTGCAGACACTGTTGATGCGAGCAGGGCACTCCCCACCAAAATACAAAACAAAACATCTTAAATGAGTTTAGGGCTCTGATGGAGTTCAAGGGAATGCAATTTGTTGGCAAACCAAAGATAAACAAGCAACTTGCAGAAAGGGGTGCTGCTAAAGAGGCATTGGCTTGGTTGACTCACACCTCTGACAATAATCAGCATGAAGATGATAAGTGTCCTCTTGATATAACTGACAACGTACTAAAACTCCTAGGGAAGCGTAGAAAGTCAATGTGAGGCCATGGTTAACATGTCATCCATACATGGTTTTAAGTGAGTTGATCCTATCCTAATCTTGGATTAGTAGCCCAGCATCATGCAATTTAATGCGTGATGATGAAAGATAGAGATTTAGGTGACATTTCATCAATACACGGGTTATAGGTGAGTTGATCCCATCCTTTCATATTGGATTCATAGCCCAGCTCCCTGCAATTTAATGTATGATGATGAAAGAAAGGGGTCTAGGAGACCTGGTATGAGGTGCTCAGTCTCGGTAGTTGTTGGCGCTTAAAAGTTCATTGTATATTTTAGTTGTCCCCCTTCAAGCCAAACCCAACATTTTGGTATCAATCTGTACACCAATGTTTTTATATATCTTGTGTTAATGTCAAAGACCAAGATACATAAAGTTGTTAGTTAGGGATAACATTGCAATAATTTCTTATAGCAACATAATAAAATCAATAATTTATATTTTGCTGCATGTTTTTTCTGGTAAAAACTATTTCATTCGCTTTTCTCTAAGGCTATACTTGGATTGATGGAAAGAGATGGAATAAAATGAAATTGATTGAAAATAGAATGGAGTGGAATGGAATACAATGGAATAAAACTTTTGTTTCATTGCTGGGATATATTATAATGGAATATTGGAATGAAATAAAATTGTCATTCTATTATTTGGATAATAAACACAATCTAATAAATTATTATTGTTCATTTTTATAGCTTTTTTCTAAAGTTATGTTTGGATGGATGAAAAAAGATGGAATACAATAAAAATGGAGTAAAATAGAAAGGAGTGGAATGGAATATAATGAAATGAAACTTTTGTTTCATTGTTTAGATATATTTATAATGGAATGAAAAAAAATTGTCATTCCATTATTTGGTAATAAATAGAACGGAATAAATTAGTATTAATTTTCATTCTTATAGCATCCTTTCTCTTTAAAATATAAACGGTGTTGATTTGAGGGGGAGCTCTTGAAGATTGAAGCTTTGTAAAGACGTGGAAATGTTTTGACTTTTAACATGCTTGAAGGCTTGAAGATGAAGATTGTGATTAAATGTAAAAGGAAAGAAAGCTTTCTGTTGATCCAAGTTCTTGCATGCATACCATTTATATTCATTCATGCATTACATCATAAAAGGCTTTAAGTAATTGCTTTGGAACTTAAAAAAAAAAAGGCTAAGTGTTTTGGAAAAATAGTCTTAAGCTGGTTTAATCGATTACTACACTAAAAGAATCGATTATTTTGTTCTTCAGCTTTCTGAAAAAATATTAAGAACGTTTTAATCGATTACATCATCGGATTAATCGATTATTTCAAACTTAGTATACATGTGATTTGGCTGAGTGACTGGTTTAATAGATTACCATTGAACTGTAATCGATTACTTGCCTGTTTTGAAAAAATGGACACTCTGCCTTAATCGATTTCCACTTATTGTAATCGATTATTTAGTTCATTTCATGTTTTGCACATTGTCTACATTAATCGATTACCACATATTGTAATCGATTACATTTCACAAACATGATTTTTACAAAGCCTGTCTTAATCGATTACCAAATCTTTTAATCAATTACTCAATACAAAACTGATTTTCATATCTTCTGGAGTAATCGATTACACATTGGGATAATCGATTAAATAACCCGTTAATGTAACCCTGAACTTATCTTGAACACTTTAATCAATTACGGGAGCGTATGTAATCGATTACAAATGATAAACAATTACAGAAGCTGATTTAATCGATTATGTCTGTTACAGTTCTTTATATAAATAGAACCATTGCCTTGTCTGATTAAGGAAAAGAAATAGAAATTGAATTTTCGAGCACTGAGCATTCTAAGAGCTTTCTAATCAGTCACAAAGGCATTCTTCTTGGTTCTAAAGGTCTTGCTTCCATTGATACTCATGTGGGTCACTAGGATTTAGTGAAGCAAGGCAAATCATTTCAAAGTTTAAGGAAAGGCTTGTTCTGCATATTGTTTCTCATTCAACCTGGTATAT
>PYAF01001113.1:103235-125753 GCA_007407185.1 Glycine tomentella | reverse complement strand
TGTGTGTTCTCTCACTTTCTGCATAATTGTTAATTATTCTTGTGAATTCTGTTTTACATATTGTTTCTTGAGGCATTACAAGTCTTGGATTGAATTTGGATAAAGATTCTTGATTGTTTTGTAATACAGATCCAAAGGGCAAAGTAACTCTGATTTTGATACATCAAGAAATTTTTAAATTTACCAAGGCTAACCAATTCATCCCCCCTCTTGGTTAAGTGTGAAGTGTTCCCATATTTTATAAACGGTACAATTGTGTTTTCTTTCTCTTATTGTCTTGTGTTTCTTATCATCGTAACAAGTGTTTTTTTCTTATTGGCTTTTACACTTAGCAATTTATTTGTTTTTGTTTTTGTTTTCATGATCTATAGTCTTTGTTTTTGTTAGATTTACTTTTTCATTGAGTGTTACGATGTAACGACCTGCCTCGTCGCTATGGTATTACTAACTCTAATCGTGCAATTTTTTTGAATTTTAATGAAAACTCAATTAATTTGATTACGAAAATGGTGATAAATTATTTGCGATATTACACTTTTCATACTATATATAAATATATAAATAAATACACAAACATGTATATCTTAAACCATCACATGTCAGGATATAAGTTAATTGTATTTACAAGTATTTATGCCTGAAATGTACATATCCATCAAAAATAAATCAAAAGACCAACTAAGAAAGAGTTGACTATCAAAACACAACTTTTTTCCAAAAATTAATCCATCGTCATCACAACGGCTCGACGGCTCCAACCAAAAAGAATCTCCCTCTAGAGTCACCTAACGTTGCTCATCTGCTCACACGAACGAAGGTTCGTGATCATCACAAGTACCAACCACACGATACAACAAATGCAAGGGTGAGTTTATTATATAAAACCAACAAGCATCAGATAATAACAATTGGAAAGGAAACAACATTAACAACCACAATTATTACCAAAAGTCCATCAGTCCAATACACACTCGACAAACCCATCATCCAATTCACTTCACAACTCAAACAATCATGCATAGAATGATGTATGCATTTGACTCATCATTCATCATGCAATATGTTACCATCCTTATGAAAATAGCCTCTTTCAGGAAAATGATGCAATAGCTTGTCGAGGTCACCCTATCGTGCACTAGTCGCTACCCCATGGTGATCAGCCCTGAGTCACAATGGAGTTCCAAACAGAGTGCTGCCCCCTAGTACCCCCGTACCTACTACCACCATTCTATTTCCATCCATGAAATATGAAGTATGAACATGTGCACCATTAATGCAATGACCATGGATAGATAGGGATGGAAATTTTAACAATCATTTTCTCTCTTGGGATGCTTAAAATTCCCCTTACCTAACTAGGAGTCTCCCTGTTACAGCCAGTCGGATATATAGGGACCGAAATTTTAAACAATCTCATTCTCTCTTAGGATGCTTAAAATTCCCCTTACCTAACTAGGAGTCTCCCTGTTACAACCTAGCGGTGTTGTTTCGCGATCCTTCAATATGCGTGTTTTTGTCCAAACGCAGAGCACTCAAAGAAACCAAGAAAGGAGGATTGGAGGTTTTATTCTCTACCAAATCCTCGAGTTGAGTTTTGAAGATTTCGCTCCGATTAAAGGGTTCTTCTCTGTGCGGTGGTCCAACGACAAGCGGTGATGACTAGTGGTGGTCACCGGTGGCCGTGGGTGGTGGAGGAGAAGGAGGAGGGGTTGGGTGCTGGTTTTAGGGGTGAAGGAGACCATTTTTTGTGATTTGGAGGCTGCTGCATGCTTTTAAAACCACCTTAACTCACCCAGGCGAGCTAAAAAACCTTCTAAAATTCGCCTAGGTGAGCTGGCCTAATTTTATAATTTCTGGTTTAGTGTAAATTCCCAACGGTCAACCTCTGCATATGTAGGTTAGGAACCTACATTTAAAATTTGAAGGCGATCCAACGGTTAACCAATCCAGAATGGTGATTTTCCTAAAATAGGTTTCGGGTCAAACTCGGAATCATTCAATTACAACGCAGCTCCAACAACTCCACATAACTTGACATCTACACCAAGCAATTGCAAATGGATAATTCACATAACATTTCAATTAATCTAAACTAATCAAATAGTCAAATAACACAAGAAATACATCAAACATCTATTTTCGGTTATCTAAATTTCAGGGTGTTACAACTCTCCTACCTTTTTAGAAATTTCGTCCCTGAAATTCACCTCGTAAGTGCTTCATTTGTCGATCATCGATTCTCAAAGGCAATGTTTCATATGTCAAGTTTTCCTTTACTTGAACTTCATATAACTCGACCACATGAGAAGGATCATGGACATACTTACGGAGTTGGGACACATGGAAGACATTATAAAGATTAGAGAGGCACGAAGGTGATGCAACTTGATATGCTAAAGGGACGACTCTTTTGAGAACTTGGAAAGGACCAATAAAACGAGGTGAGTTTTCGAGATTTCAATGCTCTGTCAACCCCAATCCGCGGAGTAACTCTCAAGAATACATGATTACCAGCCTCAAATTCTAGGTCTTTCCTCCTCTTATCCTGGTAACTCTTTTGCCTACTCTGAGCAGTCCTCATTCTCTCTTGAATCAACTTAACCTTCTTAGTGGTTTGTTGTACCACTTCAGGTCCTAAAATGAGGTTCTCTCCAGGTTCTAACCAACACAAGGGTGTCCTACACCTCTTACCATACAGAACTTCATAGGGAGCCATGCCGATGGTAGAATGAAAACTATTGTTATAGGTGAACTCCATCAATAGCAGAAAACTTTCCCAACTACCCTTTTGTTCCCAAACTCACACCCTCAAAAGGTCCTCTAAAGACTGAATGATCCGTTTAGTCTGGCCATCAATTTGAGGGTGATAGGCTGAAATTAGCCTAAGCTTGGTTCCCAACGCTTTGTTCAGACTCTCCCAAAATCTAGAGGTGAATCTAGGATCTCTGTTAGATACTATGCTAGACGGCACACCATGTAATCTGACAATCTCACCAATATACGAAGAGGTCAACTTCTCTAAGGAAAACCTGATATTGATGGGGATAAAATGAGCAGATTTGGTCAATTTGTCAACAATAACCCAGATAGAATCTAAACCTCTCAGGTTCTAGGCAATCCTACAACAAAATCCATGAAGATAATGTCCCACTTCCACTAGGGTATATCTAAGGGTTGCAACTTACCTGAGAGTCTTTGTTGTTTTATCTTAGCCTTTTGACAGACTAAACATGCATACACAAACTCTCTAACCTCTTTCTCCATGTTTGGCCACCAAAACATTGTCTTAAGATCATGATACATCTTGGTAGCACCAGGATGGATGCTCAAATTGCTCCTATGTCCTTCCTCCAAGATCATCTTCCTAAGCTCGGGTACATTAGGGACACAGATTCTATCTTGAAGTCTCAAGACTCCATCTAATCCCACATTGAAACTACTATCTCTCCCTGACACTATGGCTTCTAACTGAGTCCTAAGAAAAGTGTAATACCCCGCATGCATCCGGGGTATTAATAATTACTTAATCAGATTTGCGCGATAACTAATTTAATTAAAATCCACAGAAGCAATTTCAAAACCAAATTTCTTGATTCATGATGTATGGTACGTAACCTCAAACTAAATTTACGAATTCCAAAAATGCTATAGCCAGCCTCGTCGATCCAAATAACATAAATAACGACAGATACATCAATAATATCTATACAGATATATCAGAAGAATAAACCACATGTATATACATATACATCATCAAAGAAACGAGGGTACAAAATATAGAATATCAGCACCTCGTAATCCATACAGGACTCAAAATATATGCACACACATATCTTCCCTCGCAGGGGTACAAAACAATATCATATACAAAAGTAATGAGTCACAATGGTATCAAAATACTGGCAAAGCAGCTATACAGTGGTTATCCCTACTGGGGCCTCCCGCCCTGGGAACTATCATTTCTGCCAGAAGCATCACCTGTAAAACATAATCCCCACACACGGGGTGAGATACAAATCTCAGTAAACTCAGGGTTCTTGGAGGTCTTTCCTCCCCCTGGTTCACTTCTATGGCATATAGTATTAAAATTGGCATCACACATACAACCAGCCATCACGACTCTCATTAAGCATGTCACATGTATATCACAACACAGGTGTAATAATATATATATACACATATAACATTGCCTGAGAAAGATCATCCACTGAAGGGCACGTTCTCTCAGGATTTTCCGCTTCATTGCTTGAGAAAGATCATCCACTTAAGAGCACATTCTCTCAAGACTCTATGCACATTGCCTGAGGAAGATCATCCACTGAAGGGCATATTCCCTCAAGACTTCATGCCAATGCCTGAGAAAGATCATCCACTTAAGGGCACATTCTCTCAGGACTTACATGGACATCTATGGCATTTCTCAGGGAAGATCATCCACTTAAGGGCACATTTCCAACTGGAGTCCATAGTATACTATTCTACTGGCCAGAGAATCTCATCAATCACATAGCATATCAGCACAGTACATCATATACATGTTCTCAGTCAAAAGCAGTAACACACAATTTCAATACATATGCATCATGACATACAATAACCATCACTCCCTCGAAGTATAGTGGAACACAGTCAATGGGAAACACTCCCAAGAACAAAGAGCTTACCTGCTCTGAGTGCTACACTGGCTCTCCCGGCCTCGTGGTCACACTCACCAATAACCTCTGTATCACGCCCTACATAAAGGCATACCAGAATCAATCAATAACGGTTCTCAACGTTAAAAGGAACAGAAACATTATTCTTTTACATATAACCCTTTATTACTCTATCTCAAGTCTCTAAGGCTAGTCACTTAACTGGTGACTGACAGATCCTTACTAGGATCTATCTCAGCCTAATAAAGGTACTAGAGTCGCTCTAAGACCCTGCATAAGTGAATTCAATGCTCTAACCAGACCATATATCAATGATTATCCAACTTGACTGAAACAGTTATTCCAACACGTTTTCACCGTTTATTTAGCCTTCTGAACAACTTTTGTAAAAGCACTTAGGCTTATATTTATCATAATACCTTCCATTTAATCAACATCATTCCTACTCACACATACTTCAGAGTCAAAATCAAACTTCATCAAAAGTCATGTTTCAAAGTTCAATATTCATCAAAACAACTTCCTGAGCATATTTTTCTAAAGAACCCAAGCCTAATACCAGCCCTAACACAAATGGGTCACTATACATCCCAAGAACAATTTCACAAATCAAATGGTAAAACTTGAGTTTCTTACCTTTAAACAGTCAAGGAAGGCTAGAGGATCACTTCTCTAAGCTTTAGCGTCCTTGAATCGCCTTCTATCCCTTCCAAAACTCAGTTTTGAGAAATTCCCTAGGGAACTGGATCTCTCCGATTGATGGTTTTCTCTGAGAATTAATCTTGGAATCTAGTTCATAAAGGAGTTCTAATCAATTTTCTAGTTGGGTGGAAAGTGTTTAGATTAAAGATGAAGAAGATATGAAGCTCTCCTAGGTCGTCAATGGCGGAAATCGGCTGAAGGCGGGAGAGAACGAAGGTTTTCTCTCCCAAATAGTTCAATTGACCCTTTTATAGGGTCCTGCCCGTGTTCCCACACTAATAGCGTCACTTTGGCGCTATTGGCGCTGAAAACCCGCAAGTTGGGTGCATTCTGGCGCTAATCGTGCCAGATATTCGAGAGAAATAGCCTTCTGGTGCAATCTCGCAAACGACACCACACCCTACACTAACGACGCGGGACGATTTTTGTCGCTAAATCCGTCGCTATTCCGTCGCTAATTCTGTCGCTAACCCTTTATTTTTTTTAAAACTTGGTTATTATAAAAAGGATCAGACTTCTAGCTCTCTCTGATCTCTCCTAGCAAGCCGCTAGTAATCCTCAAAACTCCTAGTCTCACATTGTTAAGGATAACCTCACACGCAAGGCTAAGGTCTCTAAACTATTCTAAGAGATCCAATTCTCTAACCATCAAAGCAGATACGTACAAGGATTTCCTACTCAATGCATCAGCCACTATATTGGCTTTGCCAGGATGATAACTAAGCTCAAAATCATAATCCTTAAGAAACTCTATACATTTCCTCTAACGCATGTTCAGCTCTTTTTGACTAAACAGACACTTAAGGCTTTTATGATCACTAAACACTTCAAACTTAGAGCCAAACAGGTAATGCCTCCATATCTTAAGAGCAAATACTACAGCAGCTAACTCCAAATCATGGATAGGATAATTCCTTTCATACGTATTGAGTTGTCTACAAGCATAGGCCATTACTTGGCCATTCTGCATCAACACTCCTTCCAAACCCATCTTTGATGCATCACAATACACCTCAAAGGGTTCTCTTGGGTTAGGCAAAACTAACACAGGCGCTATCGTCAGTTTTTCCTTAAGGGTTTGGAAACTATGCTCACACTGGGCATCCCACACAAAAACTTGACCCTTATGAGTCAACTTGGTCACAGACAAGGCTAACTTAGAGAAGCCTTCTATGAATCTCTGGTAGTATCCCGCTAAACCCAGAAAAATTTTAATCTCAAACACAGTCTTAAGACTCTCCCACTTAAGAACAACTTCTACCTTAGAAGGATCTACAACTATACCACCTTGGGATATCACATGTCCTAGGAAACTCACTTTCTCTAACCAAAACTCACACTTGGACAACTTAGCATAAATTTGTTGATTCTTAAGGGTTTGCAGCACAATCCTCAAGTGCTCCTCTCTAGTTTTAGAATATACCAAAAAAGCGGACGGTGGGAGCATGAGGGGTGGGTATCTGCTTTTGACTGATAGAAAGCATCTCTCTTTTGTCCCTCTTGAACAAACCCGCAGTAAGTACATACTTTTTATCCCTTCACATTCAAGTCAAGTATTGGGAAGGTATCTAGCCAGTGAGGCAAGCTGTTAGCGATTTCGTTTGGTTGTCCTTTCCATTTTGTTCTTTCCATTAAAGCAATCCAATCATCTATGAATACTACCACAAAACTATCGAGATAGGGGTGAAAAATCCTATTCATGTAATCCATAAACATACCAGGGCGTTTGTCACATCGAAGGGCATAACTAAATACTCGTAATGACCATAACGAGTCCTAAAAGTAGTCTTCGAAATATCCTCAGACTTCACTCGAATCTAATGGTAACCTGACCTAAGGTCTATGTTGCTAAACACACAAGCTCCTACCAGCTGGTCCATAAGGTCATCTATTCTAGGCAAAGGATACTTGTTCTTAATCCTCGACTTATTTAACTGACAGTAATCTACACACAATCTCATGGTTCCATCTTTCTTCTTCACTAACAACACTGACGCTCTCACGGAAACACATTGGGTCTCACAAACTACTTATCCAACAACTCTTCTAACTGTTTCTTAAGCTCGGTTAAACCTATAAGAGACATCCTATAAGGGGCTACGAATATGGGTCCAGCACCAGGTACCAAATCTATAAAAAAAAAAAAAAAAACTCTATCTCTCTTTCAGGTGGTAGGCCAGATATATCATCAGGAAACACTCATGGAAATTCTCCAACAACAGGGAGGTCACCTAGACAAACCTTAGTCTCTACTTCCAGGTTAGAGAAAATCATGTACACTTGAGCATTTTCTTTCAAAGATGACATAATTTGGTTGGCAGAGATAAACATCCCATTTTCACTTACCTCAGAATCACCAAACACCACAGTTTTATCAAAACAGTTCAACAAAACATGGTTGGAAGATAACAAGTCCATACCCAAAATAACATCAATTTGGATGAGATGCAAACAAATTAGATCAATAAAGAATTTTGTACCATTTTTCTACCACAGGGGTGAAGGAGACCATTTTTTGTGCATGCTTTTAAAACCGCCTTGACTCGTCCAGGCGAGCCAAAAAGCCTTCTAAAATTCCCCTGGGCGAGCTGGCCCAATTTTAAAATTTCTGGTTTGACAATTCCAACGGTCAACCTCTGCATATGTAGGTTAGGAACCTACCTTTAAAATTTGAAGGCGATCCAACAGTTAACCAATCCAGAATGGGAATTTTACTATAACAAGTGTTGGGTCAAACTTGAAATCACTCAATTACAAAGCAGCTTCAACAACTTCACATAACTTGACATCTACACCAAGCAATTGAGCATGGATAATTCACATAACATTTCAATTAATCTAAACTAATCAAATAATCAAATAACACAAGAAATACATCAAAAATCTATTTTTGGTTATCGAAATTTTAGGGTGTTACATACGAGGCTCAAGCTATGATGGGGAGGTAAAATTTTGTGTATGATGCACAATTTTTTTTAATCCTTAGATTAATTTAAGGTTCATAGTAATAAATAGACCCTACACAGTAGATTATTTTCTCTACAACTCCCTATTTGTGTGTTTCTTTTTATCCATGATGAATGAAATGTCAGTGCCACCTCTCCCATCAACTTAAGGTTCTACAACTGACTAGTGACATTTTTACGGATCTAGTCACCGACGCTCATGAGTTGCATTATGGTCTTGGGAGCGTCCTTTTTTATGTTGAGGTGTGCGACGACATCGACGAAGCGCTCGTGGAGTTGTGTGGTCCACACGAGGCAAGGTTGTTTTAGGGTACGCACCTGCTCCTTGTCGGCGGTGCTAGAGTCAAGCTTGCTAGAGTCAGCAAACTCAGCAGTGGTGGGTTGTTGTTATTATTGTTGCGGGTTGGGGAGCGAGGAAGGGTTCGAAGGTTATTACTATGGTGGTTGTTGGTTTTGGTGGTGGTGTTGCCATGAGTTCTTTTGGAGACGAAAGTTCCTCTTGCCATCGCGAAAACCAATTTGAATCCTCTTCCCTCATTTTGTTTAATTGGAGGAATTGGTGTAACAATGTGTTTTTGTTGTTGTTGTTGTTAATTTAATGGTTTAAGGGTGTGGTGATGAAGGAGACAAGGGTTTGAGTTGATTCGTTTTGGGAGGGGAATTTTGATTGAGTGGTGAAGGTGGTGGTGGAGAGAGAGTTATCTGGTGTGTAGGGTGTATGGTATTATTATGAACCTTAAATTAATCCAAGGGTTAAAAAAATTGTGCACCATACACAAAGAATTTTACTTTCATTACCATATCATGTACCAGTGTTAAGATTGTAATACTTCATCCTTGCAGATATTTGTTTTCCTTCTCTGTGGTTCTTTTGAACAATGAGCTAAATTCACTATTTTGATATAATTTGATGACTTAAATATATTTTTAGTCTTTGATAAATTAACGAATTTTGTGTTGAATCTCTAATAATTTTTTTCCTTATCTTGAGTTCCTAATAAAATAAAATTTTGTTTTAGGTCATTATTATTTTGTTTGTCTTTATATATATATATATATATGTATATGTATATGTATATGTATATGGACTAAAAAAATAACAAAGATTAAAAATAAAAAATTATTTTATTAAAGAGTTAAATACAAAGAAATTTTTTATTAGAAACCTAAATAAAATTTGTTAATTTATTAAGGACCCAAAATATATTTAGGTCTAGTTTGATAAAACACAACTCATCACTCATTTGCTTATGGGAGAAAATGGTTATGAAAGGATAAAATAAATTTTTTTTTGATAAATTTAAAAAAGAAACATGATTCATCACATTTCTCTCAATTTTGAGGGGAAAAAAAGTGCTCAAAATGATGGAATTGGTTTCATTAATTTTTATTCTATTTTTTATTTCTCAATCCAAATAATGGACCTTGAATCTATTACACTTCATCCCTTCCCATCCCCCCTTTTGTTTTTATTTCAATCCCAAATAGCCTAAGTCTGTAGAGGGCCAACGATAATAAGTTGTGATGTACTAATACAATACTACAAAATACTAATGGTAAAAGTAATGGTAACAGGACTATTGTTTTGAGCATGTACTTGGTACCAATGTTGAAAAAAGAAACACACGATCCGTCACATTTCACTCGATTTGGAGGGCAAATAAAAGTGATCAAAATGATGGAATTGGTTTCATTACTTTCCATTCCATTATTTCTCAATCCAAATAATGGATCTTGAAATCTATTTCACCCTATACCATTTTTTCCTTTCAATCTAAAATAGCCCAAGTCTATAGAGGGCCAGTGATAGTAAGTTCTGATGTACTAATATAACACTATTAAATCCTGCACCCAGTAAATTTCAAATACACCATTCATCTTTCTTTAATTTCAAGATTTCCTTTTTTTATATCTTCTTCTTCTTTCCTTCCATTTTCAACTTCTTCTTACGCCATTCAGTTTCTTCTTCTTAGTTCGTTGAGCTCCTCCTTCCGTTGGCTCATGGTAGTTTGTTAATTGCATTGTGGCGGTGGTTTGTTACCTGCAATGACTTTGTTGTCGTCGTGGTGGGTGTTGCGGTGGCTACAACGTTTCGAAGGTAAGTTTTTTACATCTACGAAATACCGGTCCATATAAGCATTTACTTGTTTTAAAAAAATTTATAAGAAAACGTTAATAGTACATATAAAGTAAAAACAAATGACAATGATAAATATCAATATAATTACCTACAAGAGAGTGATATATCCTACAAGATGTTTAGCCTTGTGCTTGGACGCATAATTCAGATTCTCATACATATGTACTAGTGGAGCCGCTCCCCATGAAAACCCTCCAGATTGATTAAGGTCACAAAATGCGTCCAAGAATACCACACTAATATGTCTCACACTCTTGTTAGCAAATAGTGTGCAACATACAAGATGCAACAAATATGCTCTAGCTGCTAGTGTCCATTGTCTTTCATCACATTTGGTATAATAAATGTCTCGCAACTAGGAAAAGCGAACATATGCCCCTCAACATTGCTCTGTCTCATCTACTGCTTGTTGTGTAGTCACTCCAAGCAACCCAACTAACAACTCCATAACCTGCTCTACATCTATTGCATCATAGGTATGGAAGACACCTATAATGGGTTGATGTAACAACCTTGCCACAACATTGATGGTAATACTCATCTCTCTTATGGGTAGATGAAAAATGCTAGTTTCTTTGTGCCATCTCTCCGTAAAAGCAGACAAAAGTCCCCTGTCTCCTGTCTTCAATGAACATGTAGTCATAAAACTTAAGCCTTTACCAGTCACTAAAACTTCAATTTCAGGTGCAGGCCTTCCTAATTTCTTGACCTTCCTCCCATGAGACACCAACTTCAACTCAGTACGTTCCTGCAAATAATTTTAATTAATTAGGTAAATTAAAATGACAAATAAAATTTAAGTATGTTATAATTAAAGAAATAACTACCTCTCCTACCCACACTTTGGCTGCCAAATGATTAGCATATGATGTCAACACTGATGTATCTTGAGGCCCGCCTGGAAAACCCTATGAATCAACATGGGTTTAACATAGTAAAAGAAAAAACACAGCAACGAGGCAAGAGCGGTACTTATAGCAGCGACAACGGGACAATGAGATGAAGAAGGGATTGAGGAAGCACAAATTAATGAGATGAAGAAGGGATTGAGGAACCGATTGAAGAGAAAAGGATGAGAGACTCGCAGTTGTGCAATGCAATGATATGAAATTGTAGGTTAATGGTGTGAGAGGAGAGATGGATTGATAATCTGTATTTGAGATTTTAAGTGAAAGATAATTTTGGTTTCTCACTCCTTTGCGGGTGTATTTTAGAGCTACTGGGTGCAGGAAGAAAAATCCTAAATATTGATGAGAGTACTCTTTTGAGGATGTACTTGGTACCAATGTTGTTAAATAACTATTATAGCACTGCTATAGTGTCATAAGGTGGTGTCTGGTTGTGAGGTGAAAAATAGAATTGATGAGAATAGAAGAGAAAGAATTAGAAAAAAGAGACATAAAGCAGAAATAAGATAGAATGTTCAGTTGTTTGATTTAAGAGAAATACATAAGAAATAAAGTAAAAATAAAATTATTATTTTTTGGTATGAATGAAATGGGAGTATAGAGTTAAATAAGTGGACAAAAATACAATTAAGCCCTTAGTTTAGTTCTTCTAGTTGCATTAGTTTTGTTATCACAAATTCAACTGAGACACAAATATAAAATTATCTTTTTACAATTTAGCTACGTGAAGCATAACTGAAGATATGAGAGAATTTTATTTTGAGAGACCCTCGTACCCCAATTTATTTCTCTCTTAAACCATCTCTACCAAATTGTAAAAGTTATTAACTTCGTCATCCATCTGCTCTATTTCTTTGTTGCCAAATTGATGCTTAGCCGTGGTTTGGATGAAGAGAAATTGTAACACCCCGTAGGCCTCCGGAGTATTATCATCAACAATATCAGTAACGCGCTATCAGCGTTAAATAAAAGCGGTGCGGAAGCGTAAGAATCGATTTTCTTGATTACATTATGCATGGAATTTAAAACACATTACAAAGCATCATAATACAAACCCCTGCTGATCTAGGTAACACAACCACATAACACAATAGGCAGCTAAACAGGAATTACAACAAAGATAATCAGGAGGTATCAACGTAAATTACATAAATAACAGTTCTGTACATATATACATCTCAGAGTTCAGACCACACTTGTGGTTATACAAAAGAATATGTACAGTACAAAGGGTGTACACACACACCTTTTCCCTACACAGGGAATACAAGACAGAATACTAAACTCTTCTCTGATCTTCAACTGCAGCCCATGACCACTCCAGCAACACTCTACTAGGGCCTCCTGCCCTATGGTCTCTTCCCTCCTTTAGAGGAAACACCTGAAAACCATAACCCCACACAGGGTGAGACACACGTCTCAGTAAACTCAGGGTTCTGGGAGATCCTCCCTTACCCTGGTTCACCTCCAAGCATACACAAATACAAAACTATAAACAAGCCTAGGACATTATCCTGGCTTTCAGAATCCGGCTACTGAGTATATCACTGGATGCTATCAGCATCAGAGGCATTCCACCTCATATTGGCTCTCACAGCCATCTAAACATAAACTCATAGTCGTCTCCCAGAGGTACTAAAGCATAAGTGTCAACCATTGGACACTTTTACACTGGAGAGGCATCGCCTCATAAACTGGATAGCACTTTGCCTTAGGCATCCTTCAGGACTTCACTCAAACAGATATGGCTCATCTAAGAGGCTCTAGGCTCTTATCCCCTCGGGATGCCCTCTCTTAGAGAAACAACATATCTGTACACAGTCAGGCCTGGGCAAGAACATCCATATAGGGCAATCACCTCCAGGACCTTCATAAACATATGCCTGAAAGAGATCATCTCATGTTAGAGGCACTCATCTTTCAGGACTTCCAGGTCTACTGCCTGAGAGAGATCATCTCATACAAGAGGCACTCAATCCCTCAGGACTTCCAATCACGGTCTAAGAGAGATCATCTCACGCCAGAGGCACTCCATCCCTCAAACTATCAATCCACTACCTGAAAGAGATCATCTCACAAAGGAGGCACTCATCCCTCAGGATTTCCAATCACACGCTTGAGAGAGATCATCCCACATCGGAGGCACTCATCTCTCAAGACGTCAGTCCGCTGCCTGAGAGAGATCATCCCACACAGGAGGCACTCAATCTCCCAGGACTTTCAACCACTTGCCTGAGAGAGATCATCTCACATCGGAGGCACTCGATCCCTCAGGACTTCCAGAAACTGGCCTGAGGATAACCACTCAGGGCTTTCATCATCACTGCCTAAGGAGGAACATCCATACAGGGCAATCCGTCCTTAGGACTTAAGGTGAAGAGCAGTGGCACCTCACAGGGAGTATCAGCCATTCCCAGTGATCCTCAAACTCTTCCTCTGGCTAGGAAATCTCATCTAGCCGGATATTATCCCAGTATCCTCTTGATCCATCATCAGGCCCAAGGCCATTCACATCTGTAATCACAGATGTATCATTCACCCTCACACTATCTCAGTGTCTATCCTAGGGTTTAAGCACATATATATATTCACATTATGACACCATTCCGGTGTCCAGTCCATTCCAAACATCAAAACTAGGCCACATTGACCTTTCACCGCAATATATATACATATATATATATATATATATATATATATATATATATCAGTTACATAATCACCATCATCACCCACTTGGGTGGCAAACAAGCATAAGGGAATAATCCCCAAAACGATGAGCTTACCTGGCAAGCCGTGCCTCACAGCTTCAACCTCGAACTATGGCCTACGTCTCTGACACCCACAGTGTCAAGCCCTACCAAGGCATACAAACGCATATCACAGACCATACAAGTATATAAACATATACAAGCTCATCAAGCAGTCATCAACTGCCAGAAAGAAAGGAACCACAATCCTTTCTATCAACCTCAAGTCATCGAACTTAAGGTTCATCGGCTCATCACACACAAGCCTTTCCATAGACCCTTAGTGGTCTATCTCAACTCAGCCATGGCCACAGAGTCATCACAGACTCAACACAAGCCATTCACAATGAGTTCAAAGCTCATACAACCCAACAACTCAGGGATTTCCATAGGGCTTGGAAGGTCTATCTCTCAAGACACCGTTCTCATGGCCCCTCAGGCACATCAAGCCCATCAACAAGGCTATTGCATGTCTCAAATCAAGTGACTTAGTACAAGTCACACATGCACAACCTAGAGCCAAAACCAACATTCACCAAAACACAAACTAAAAGCTAATCCTTCCTCCTCTCATCATTCTAACCACATCTCTCAACAGGACCCAGAGCTAATTCTAGCTCTATCACAAGTGGTCACTATTCATCAAAACCCCCAAATCATAAATCAACCAAGGAATCCTGAGTTTCTTACCTCAATGGCGACACAGAAGACCTCTGGGACACTCCTCCAAGCTCGGGTGTCCGTGGGTAGGTGCCGTTCCTCGCCAATCTCGGTTCCTCTTCACTTCTCTTGAGAATGGGGTTTCTCAAAACAAGGGGATTTTGGTGAATTGGAGGAAGGATTCAAGCTCTCTCAAGGTTTCTAGGAAGTTTAATGGGTTTAGGAAGTGTTTTGGGTCACAAGGCAAGGTTATGGAAGCTTGGGAACCTCTCCCATGGCAGACAGGGTGCTAGGGAAGAAGAAGAGAAAGTTTTTCTCTTCTGAAACGCGATTCCCCTTTTATACTGGGCCTGCCAGAGGTCTGGCGCGATCCGCGCCAGCCCTGGCGCTACCCGCGCCAACTATGCCGACCTTGTGGCGCCAACCCCATGAAACCCACGCCTCCAGCGCCAACTTCCAGCACCTATGGCGCCATCAGCGCCAATCCCGCGCTATCCGCGCCAACTTCCAAAACCCAGCTGGCGCTGGTCGCGTGGAAAACCAGGGGAAATGGATGTTCCAGGCACCTTCCCACGCTACTCGCACCATCCGCGCCAACTGCAAACCATGGCGCCCCTAGCGCCACATTGGCGCCCCTCGCGCCATGTTCCAGAGAGCTTGGCGCTGATCGCACCAATCCTGGAGCCAGTCGCGCCACACACCACACATGGTTTCTCAGCAGGACCTCTGGTGCGATCCGCGCGGATTCCCACGCCATCCGCGCCAGGAGTCAGGGTCTTACAAGAAATAGAAGGGAATTGAAGAGAAATATTAAAAAAATGGTGTGAATTCCACACTTTCAAACACTATTTCAATTCAAATATTTCTTCTCAATTATCTTTCTTTCCTTTTCATTCCACACACCAAATCACCCCTTCATTATATGGTTAATTTTTTTTGGCTTAATTATAATATTAATCCCTTAATTATAATTAAAATTTCAATTGAGTTTCTCAATTATTAAAAAGTTCAATTAGACCCTCTAATTATTAAAACCTTCAATCAGGTCCTCCAATTATTTAAAATACTTCAGGGTCCTTCAATTATAACAAAGTTTTCTAATTGTTTAAAAACATTATAATCGTATTATTTCCGTAAATTTCATTAGTTTAATCAACAAAAGTTTTGTAAATAGACATTTTTACATCGATTATATTGAGAACGTATGTAAAAATTTTTATTTACATTGACAATAAATCTTAACAAGGACTTTGTTTTTACAACAATTGCATTGACAATCAATGTAAAAATTTATTGTTTTTCGTCATTATACGGAAGAAATTCCACTTTTCATTCTCTTATTTTTCTTTAACTATGTCACATGCTTTCACAAAAGGAAAGCAAGCTGGGCAGAAAATGGTCGCTTGGAACTCCACTCTCAATATGGAATAGAGTAGTTTTACTATTTATATTTATAGTAAGGGAAAGTAGGTCGATTGAAACAATCCGTATCCTTTTTTGGAACTAAATGGATTAGAAATTATGTAAAAGTATCTATTTTGGCCAATCAAATTATAGCAGACTTGGTGAAAAAAGTATAATTATAATATTTTTAAATAATTGAAAGACGTGATTGAACTTTTAATAATTAAAGGACTCAATTAAAATGCTTTTAAAAAATTGATAGATTTGATTGGATATTTTAATAATCGAGGAACTCAATTAAATTTTCATAATTTAAAGCCAATTGTATAATTATTTTTTTTAAAAGAATTATGTGATTAATTTATTCTTAAATGAAACAAATTGTCACTTCACACCTTTCAGATCATGTTTATTCTTTAAACATTTTTGCAAACTTAAATTAGAATATAATGAAAATTAAACTTATCTTTTGATCCATTTATTTTCTTCATTGTCTATGGTTATAAATATCTTTTCATCATGTACACGCATCATAACTTCAAAGGTTTAAAAAAAAACTTCAAATGTTTATATCAGCCGCCACGTGACTTACGTGATTTTTGGTTTGCATTTTGAAAGAATTGATCGTTAAACATGATCTGAAATGTGTATTTAAGTTATTTTTTTTATTAAAATATCATTTGGTCTATTATATATTTATATTTATATTTTATTTTGGTTTTTTATATTTTAAAAGTTCCACTCTATTAGAATGTGGGTTAGGACCTACCTCACCCCAAAAACTAGCTTATAGGGTGAAGATTGTTCTCTACTTATATACTCTGACTTGACACTATCTCTAGTCGATGTGAGAAGTGAGTTATTCCCAATACACCCCCTCACATCCAGCACTTTTTGAGCTTGGTGCGTGGATAATATGGTGGATTGGGTGGCCCGTTAATGGATTTTGAATAGGCTCTGATACCATATTAGAATGTGGATTTAGATCTAACTCAACCCCAAAAGCTAGCTTATAGGGTGAGGATTGTTCTCTACTTATATACTCTGACTTGGCACTATCTCTAGCCGATGTGAGACTTAGGTTATTTCCAATATATTCTTGCCTAAAATTACCTTAGGTCGGTTTTGTGAATTAACCTACAATATCTTTTTGTCAATTTTACCTTAATTTACAATTTAAAATTTTAACTTTGAAATCTTACTTGGCATAATCGAGTGGAATGAAACTTCAGTCATCAATAATATATGTTGATTCTTAGAATATTTTTAATGGAGGTGCATATATGAGTTGTCTACTTTTAAATAAATAAAGTTATTTAACATTTATTTTTATTAGAATAGATGACATAAAATTATTTATACAAACATTATCACTTATATGAATAATCGTTGCTTAAAATATTTATATCATAAATAACATATTTTTTAAATTTTTAAAAAATCATATTTTTAAACATGATAAGATTTATAAAATTAAGTTAAACATTGGTTTTAACAATCTTATTATATTGAGTAAAATTTTGTGTAGAATATATTAAATCCGTGAAATTATAAGTCTCATAAATAAGCAACTCATTTATGCAATTTTGCATTATAGAGTGAATTTCTTATTTTTTTTCTGTTTTTAATCTTTCAACTTTTTTTTTATCATTCTTACTTCTAATCCTTGATTTTTTTTTCGTTTTTATTTTAATCTTTTAAAAATAAATAAAAGTAAGTACATAAAAAAATTCAGAAACTAAAAGTAAAGATGATTTTTTTTCTTCAGAAACTAAAAATAAAACAAAAAATTGATGAACTAAAAACAAAATTTCTAAAAAAATTAGAAAATAAAAAAATAAATAGTTTACCCAGTAAATAATTAATTCTTTGTTTTTCCTCTATTTTCACTTTCACAACAAGTCATGTCATACACAGTCAACCCAAGTGAATCGCCCCGTGGTACACGTAGACGCTTGGTGTGCCACGTGGCCAAGCGCGTGGAGCAAACCACCACACCAATCGTTAAACACAACCCCCAACAGCAACTAATCCCTTCTTCCTTTCTCTCTGCTATTCTCATTCGCATTTCGCACCAAATCAATGGCTTCCACCACCACTCTCTCCTTCCACTTCCCATATCCAACAACAACAACAACAACAACGCTCTCTACTCACTCTCAACTTTCGCCCTCTCCACAACTTTCCCAATTCAAACCCTTCACCGTTGCTTCCCGCCAAAACCTCTGCATCTCCAACACCCTCTCTGTCTCTGCTTCCAGAAAAAACTCAACCTCTCCAATTTTTCTTGCTACGGCTTCTGGAAAATCTGAGCCTATGCTCCCTCCTTTCAACGTTTTGATTACTGGCTCAACCAAAGGTTAATTTACTCTTATACTAGCAAGGTTTTTAATATCTATCACGGTCGTGTTCCAGTTTCGTCGCGTTTGTTGATATCGCTGCAAATGAGGCCATGCAGTTCCAAATGGTCGCGTTGCGGTTGCAGACAGTTAAAAAAAGTCTGATGTTGCGTCCAAATCACGGAGACAGATTCTTACAACCTTGGCGACTTATAGTATAAATTAGAATCAACAACTTAGAATCCTCAACTTTAATCTCACTCTCTTTGTTAGACATTCTTAATATTCTCTTTTCTTTTCTCGATGTGCATTTCACACACTGTCCACACAATTGACTAAAAATATCTCACTCAATTACTTTTTTTTTTTTTTTTTACAATGGTGACAACGAAAATCGAACTCAAACCTATGCATCTCGCATTATAGATTCTACACTAACTTTTCACTACTAAGCCAACCTAGTAGGTTATCTCCCCCAATTACCTCATACTACCTTCTTTTTTATCTGTCCTTGTATATTTATTTATTTAATTTTTACAACCGAGTATTTTTTTCAATTTAAAAATAGCTTTATATCGTAATTTAAATTATTCATTATCAATTTAAATTATAATTTGTATATTTGAAATATTTATTAACTATGAATTTGATAAATATTTATCCCATGCTAAAATAGTAATTTATTTATTTATTTTTGGAGTAGAATGATATACTTGATACTGTAAGTAGCTCGCAATTTAGTGGCTAATTTACTTGAAAATGAAACTACATTGTTACGTGCCTCCATCTAAGAATTTAGTTGAAAATGTAATTTTCTTGAACTTTGATTTTGAGTTTCGAATTTATGAATTGGAGCTTTGCTAAGTAGCCTGTGTCTCACAAATACATGTATCAACATGTTCATAATTTATATATTTTTCGTAGAATTTTTTTAACTTATTCTCTGTTGGTGTTATAATTTTATATGATTCAGGAATAGGGTATGCATTGGCGAAAGAGTTTTTAACAACTGGTGACAACGTCCTGATTTGCTCAAGATCAGGTGTGGAGAAACTCTTGGTGTTTCAATATATTTCCTCCTAGCACTTTGTTTATTTTGTGATTTATATAATATACTTATTCAATGTCTTTCAAATTTTATTTCACTGTTGATTCAACTGTGATCACCTTTTTTTTTCCCACTTAGTACTTTTTAGTTATGTTAGTGTTGGTGGAGGTTGGAAAAAAAAAAAAAATAGTTTCGAATTCTCTGCACAAATTCATCTACCTTTGTTACCAGAAATTTATTCATATGCTATTTATTAATTTCTCTAGGATTTGATGTGATTTTGTTGTTGAAAAATTTATTCCATAGAAGAATGTAACTAATTTTTATCTTTTAACTTCAGCTCTTGGCATTAGAACATGAGAGTAAATCATTGTTATTTTATATTAATTTTAAGATTATTATTCTGTCAGATAATCATTTAAGGATATCTGTTTCCTTTCTGCTAGTCCTTGTCCCTGTTATTTGTGCTTTCTCTTGAAATTTTAAGTCATGTTGCAACTTATTTCTGCATGCCAGGGATTTTACAGTCTTATTATCTGATTTATCTGTCTTTCGCTACATCTTTGTTTTCATTTATAATAGATGAAAGGGTAAAGACTGCTGTCCAGAACTTGAGAGTAGAATTTGGGGAGCAGCATGTGTGGGTACCTCCTCTTAAACTTCTTTCCTATCTATGACAAATACATAGCAGGTTTACGTGTGTTCTCATGTGAACATTTTGTTTCCTGCAGGGAACTAAATGTGATGTAAAAAATGCAGAGGATGTGAAGAATTTAGTTTCATTTGCTCAAGAAAAACTGAAATACATTGATATATGGGTATTAATGTCTGACTTGTTTTTGTGTTGTATTTTTTATTTTGCATATATTGGAGTGAAAATATTGTTAAGATTTAATTTTAAATAGTTATTATTGTTGCAGTCATGGTCTGATCAACTATGTAAGCTGTTATTCTTAATACAATTATAAGTATGACCAGAGAAATGACTTTTTAAATTACTTTTCTCTTGTGCCAGATATCATATTATGATAATTTCAATGACATTATATAACATGTTCTACCTGGACCTTTTATTTTGAAGTGTCATGTGCTTTCTTTTCTGAAAATAAGCAATTGTTAGTGCAGTTATATCTGCAAGTTATAGAATTAACAATGTCTTGCTTTGTAAATCTGCTACTGTGCTAACACCTTTCATGAAAAGTCTTAAGCAGACTGTTTATACATAAACTGAATTTTAGCAAATGACCTATTTGGAAGGTGGATACTTTATATGGCTAGCCACACTGTTTTTTACTTGTTACTTCATTATGGTGGAACTTGCACTAGACTACTTGAGACCTGACTATAAAGTAAATGTTTGCCATCAATACCTGGAAACTTATGTTTTATTAATTACTTAGGCATTTTAGAATTCTTTGGTCATCTTGTTATCTTTTACACATAGTAACGATCATTTTCTTTCCATGCTCCCCCTCCAGCAATACTGAAGTTTTATCAATTTTATTTTTAATTCCATCCTTTCATTCAATATATTTGTTAAGTATACTAATTCTACTCTTTCTCACCTTATTTTGAGAATTTCACAGATAAACAATGCTGGATCAAATGCATATAGCTATAAGCCACTTGTTGAGGCTTCAGATGAAGATCTTATGTGAGCTTCATTGCACCTTTTACCCTAAGTGTCAAATTTTTAAATTATAACAATTTTTAAAATTCTCTATTCTTTGTTTGCAGTGAGGTGGTTACAACAAATACACTTGGCTTGATGATATGTTGTCGAGAGGTAAAATATATTCTTATCTAAGAGGTACTATGAAATATCAACAAAATGGGTGCACTGTTATGTATAGATATTTAGTTTCCATTTAGGCAATCAAGATGATGGTGAACCAACCTCGTGGAGGTCATATTTTCAATATAGATGGGGCAGGTTCAGATGGAAGACCAACTCCTAGGTACTTTTTTGGATTTACTGGAGTATTTCCTTCATTGATTTTGGCGCAATTTCCTGCTTATACTGTTGAAATATTGCTGTTTATTTGTTAATGGGAAAGCCAGTGATATCAGGCATGGTTGCTAATTGTGCATACTACTTTGTGTGCTCTACAAATCTAGAAAGGTTCACTTCTATAGTGTCTCTTGGGTCAAAAGTCTTGTATGATTTGGTTAGCAACATAACAAAAATAATTTATGACGCTAACTAATCATTAATCTGTGGCTATTTGACATACTAAATCAGTTCTTGTTAACCATTTGGTAAATCATGGTGCAGTCTCACGTAGTCTCATTGATTTTGCTCTCATTCTGATGAAATTAAAGTCATAGATCATGAGTACTTTTTAGTTTCTTCACTTTAATAATTCTTATAATCTCTTCAAATACTTGAAAAGGCAGCAAAGCTTAGGAGGCATCATATTATCAGTGGTGTCAATTAAAGTTAGTTTTTTGGATGAAATCCAGAAATGCACAGTAAATTCCACTTGAAATCATAATCTTAGTCAACATACAAAATTATCACCAGTCTTATATGTACAATGGTGAAAATTCATGATTTCTACCTGTATTTCTTAGGTTTGCTGCATATGGAGCAACAAAGAGAAGTGTGGTGCATTTAACAAAGTCATTACAGGTTAATGTTTTGTATGTTGAAGTTAACGTTTCTGTTCATGTACTTTGACTATCTACTACTCTAGTCATTTCCTGTCCATGTGTGTTCTGTTGCTTAATTTTTTTGATAGTATTTCACTATGAAGCACGGACACGGCAAAACGGAGGCCGAATCGCGTCGGACACGATCCGACACGCCGACACGCGTCGACACGCTCCGACACGGTGTCGGACACGTGGTCAACACCTCCGACTCGTTGACCGTCGCCGACACGCGATTTTGACCGTGTCCGACACGGTCAAATGGCATTTTGGTAAAAAAAAAATTACAAATAA
>PYAF01001113.1:66534-94427 GCA_007407185.1 Glycine tomentella | reverse complement strand
AAAAAAAAAAAAAAAAAACAAAAAAACAAAAGAGCAGATGATATTTGTCATATTTGCTTATGCAGATCATGCTGGGAAATAAGGATGAATTTGATTTCCTAAATTGTCATTCTGCAATTATTAACTTGTCATGCAAGCTTAACAGATTGGATATTATAGGAGGGGAAAGAAAAATCATAATGAAAGAAAAATACCCTTGGTGCAAGAGTATAGTAGAATAGTAGATAAAATCCTTGAAAGGAGAAAGGATGGAAGATGAATTTGGCCTGACGAGATTAAAGAGAATTATGGTAAAGATTAGTGGAACCTTAAATACTTAAACAATCTTCAATACCAAATGCTTCTAGGTGCAAGTTATTGCCACAAAAAACACTTGGAAGTTTTATTTTTATTTTTTATTTATTTAAATGTGGCTATTTAGTGTACTCTAATATTTTCTTATATTTCTCGTTGTTTCACCTTAAAGACATGAAACACATTATGAAGGACTTTCTTTTAGATATCTGCTGGCAGGGCAGATCTAATGTTTGGAACCAAGTATTCTGCAACCTGTCAACTACCGCAGTATATGATAAATGAGCTGCATATGTTATCCAACACATAAAGTACATTATGAAGGAACTAAGTATTCTTCAACCTGTCAAAAAAAATAAAATTATGAAGGACTTCCTACAGTTTTAATGGTTGATGCTCTCATCCATGTTGTTGACAGTTTTTTGTTTTTGCTTTTGTTTTTCAATGTTTCAGCCAGGAATGGTTACAACGGATCTTCTCATGTCTGGTGTTAATACAAAGCAGGTAGATATGCAACCAAGTTATATTACTATTTTTTGCTTAGTGTTTTGGACTGACTGGCTTTTTTGTTATATGCAGGCAAAGTTTTTTATTAATGTCTTGGCAGAACCAGCTGAAGTGGTATGATTTTCATAGCAGGAAATGGTGATAGATAAGCTAGCATTTTGCCGTGTGGTGTACCATCATTATGATCAACTGATAATCATAAAAAATATGTGCTCATTCATGTTGCATAAATTTCTGTTTTTGTGACAAACTTCATGCAAATAAACTAAAGTAGAAGAGTGATAAGAATCTATTAAATATTCGAAGTAAACTCCTTCATGATTACTTTTAAAAACCAATTCCTCAAAAGATTAAGCTATTAGATTAAGGCACATGAATGTTCTTATATAAAATTTTAACATGCCCCTCACACAAGAGCGCTTCACGGTTTGAAGCCTGGACAAATCACAAACCCATTTACCTTGTGCTAAAATTCAACATTAGTTGAATGAGATAATGGGTCGGCAAGGATCAACTCTAGAGCACGTGATCATATAGACTCTGTTATAGTTTGAAGAAAATGTTTTCCTTCTAATGATGATTGTATTCAGAATCCAGATTTATAGATAGATAAGCTATGTGAAGGAAATTAGGAGCTAAAATTTAATGAGAAATCTTCTCCCCCTGACAGAGCTAGTCACTCTAGATAGTAGAAATACATATATTAAAGTAAAATATAAGCAAATGAGTGATTCTTTAGCCATCTGTTTCCAATATGATCATTACATGGGTATATGCGATATGAAATTTGTGTTGGATAACATATGCAGCTCATTTATCATATTCTGTGGTGGTTGACAGGTTGCAGAATACTTGGTTCCAAACATTAGATCTGTCCCTGCAAATGGATCAATGAAACCAACATACATTCGATTCCTCACTGGTTTGAAAGCCTATTCCCAGATATTTTCAGTTAAGATAAAGCCTAATCTACAATAGTCAATTTGCATGCATTATCGCTTCGTTTCACCCATGCACATGTTCTCATTTGCTTACAATATGGCCAATTTCCATAAGATAATTAGCATTTCATTCTTGTTTAGAACTTAATGCTTCCTTCTCTTTAACTTTGCAGAGATTGGCATTCGGAGCAAGAAGGAATCGATACATTCTTGAAGATTGAACTGCATAAATATTTGTGCTATGTGCAACTTTCATTTCTTGTTTTAAATATCTATTCATTCCACCACTCCATTTTTTAAAAACTTTTTGTGGCATTCTTTACCTCTTAAGTGAAACTTAAATTTACATGTTTGACGGTAGGATATAGGTTATAAAATAACTTTGGTTAGCTGCGAAAGAAAAAAAAAACTTGGTTAGAGCTACCATTAGGCAATTAGTAAGTATTAAATGAATTATTAAAGCCTTTGATATCTTAAAACATTGAAAGAATTAATTAATACTTATTTCATTTAGTGACAAATAAAATTATGGAGAAGACTATGTCCTTAGAGTACAAATCAAAAGGTTTATAGAAAAGTGATACTCATCATAATTTTAACATGTAATGCTTTTCAATTAGCAATTTTATTGATCGATTTCTTAATCAGTTCTTTTAATAAACTCATAAGTAAGATGAATAAAATAATTATGAGAATCAGTTTCACACACATGTACATTAACATTTGAATTCCTTTTAAGTATATGGAATAAGTGATTTTTATATACTTCTATTTAATTTATATAAATTAAAATAAAATTTAGTTTACTTGAGAAAAATTAATTGAAATACTTTGTATGATTTTATGTGATAATTTCCAATAAGATTATAAGTGAGTTAAAATTGTAATTGTACATTGTTAGTGCAAGGTTATACCGTGCAAATTAGCAAGCAGTCAAAGGTAAATTATGAGCCAATGCTTATGTATCATTAAAACATTTCTTGAGATAAATTAATTTGTAATTTAAGTTTTCTTAGTAAAATCGTTTCTATTTTGCGGGCCTAATCTACTTTAACCATCTTTAGTTCAAAACATTCAAGGCATTTACTTCTTACACCAGGTACTTTTCCAATACACCCAGCACTCCAATGGAATTCCAAAAATACCCCTGTTGCTTTGGTTAAATAAATTGAAATTGGAAGCACTCTTCTTCTTCTCGTTGCACTAGTTTCCATCTTTCGTCTATTGCACACCATTCCTCTTCCTTTTTGTTGCACGATCTGCATCTAGCATTACTTCTCGCCTACACCATTTGCTCTAGTGGACATCGTGTTGTTCGTGATTTTCATTCTTCTCAAGTGGCAGTGATTGGTAGTGTCACATCACATCCAGAGGCCTGGTAGGTTTTGATTTATTGTGTTAAACGAATCTGCAAATCCATAAGAGTTACACGGATTATACAATCCGTATGAGACTTACGGATTGGTGAATTTGTAAGGCTCATTCTGATTGTGCAATCCGTGTAACTCTTACGGATTGCGCAACATCATCAAATTAGTGTACCGCTTGCATTCGACTAATATAAGGTGTCGACCACTGCTTTGCTTGATTGTGATAGTGTCTTGACCATAACAAAGCAATTGATGGCATAGGAAATCCATCTATCAAAAAAACATGTTATAATAACCAATGGGTATACATAATCATCAGTATCTGGTTTAATTATCTATCAACAAATAGAGTCAAACGGTCATTGTTATACCTGAACAAGATGATTGTCGTAGACATGACCAATACAAACCATTTTTTTGTTAAACAACTATTTTGACAGAATGGAATGCATCCATATACTCAAAGTAAGAAGGATCCCTTTTGGTTGATCTTAGGTGTTTGTTGAGCTGTTTCTTTTGAACACCTTTTGTTTTCACCTTTTCATTAGGAGGATACATCTACGTTTGATCAGGATATGCAAGTTCTTTCAATTTACTCTTCAAGGTCACTTTGCCACATAGGTCAAGAATTTTAAACCGCTTGGATATGACATCCATCTCTTCGGTTATGTGGACTTTGCACTATCTAGACCTTGGTCTGAAAAATTTAACCTCCGCCAAAACATATGTTCCGTGTTAAGCGGTATACTGCCAACAACATACCCAGCTAGCTCACATGCACAAGGCAGACCATGTGTTGTTCTCATAACACAACCACAACGAGAACTATCAATGCCCGCATATTTGACTCGTTCAAACTCCGTAGCAATTTGGTTTAAGGCATACCTTGACACCATGCCGATAAGTTTTTTGTATGAGGTAATCCTAAAGACATGTCCCACCACATGTGTGCTTCACTCAAATGATGCCTTTATTTTTATAACCGATTGTCGCATCGCTTCAAAACAAATGAACTACGTTAATTCTGTAGCACAGGTTTAACCTAGGTCGACTTAGAGATACGATCAATTTGGTTCCAACTTCAATTCACTAATAAACAACAGGGGGATTTTTATCTAACAGTTTGTAGGCAATGAATAAAAATTACGAAAGCACAAACTACAATTGAAGAAAAATGTAGAAACTGACATAATTGATAAGAGGTATTGTAAAACAGATTAAAGAATATCAATCCAATTCACCAAACTAAGCAATGTGAATTATCATAATTCTCAGATAATGATCTTGTTATAAAAGTTCATTCAATTTCATTAGAAGCAGTTCAATCGAATTAACTCCTAAATTAATAAAAAACCACAAACCTAACTGAAATATCTTTTAAACAATCTGTGATTAAAATTTGAAATTAGGAAATGAATCCATAACCTAATCCATTTTCAATCCTAAACATATTCATAATCATGAAAATCGGATAGAGGATTGAAGAAGAAAATGAACATTTACACAGAAATTGAAATACCAAACCAGAACTCAAATTCTCCTTGCTTGGACTAGATCCTTGGATTGATTGATTGTTTAGCTTTCCATGATCATCATTAGTGGAAGACCCACAAAATTAGTGCAAGAAAATGGAAGAACATAAATGAAAATAAAGAAGAACAATGAAGAATAGTTCAGAGAAAATGAGAGAAAAATATTTTAATTATGAAAACTTCTAAAAGAAACTACAAATTCTGTTTGTGCTAAAAATGAAGTGTCAAAATCCACTAACTAATTGCACTAATTTATAGTGACTGAGTCAGTAGGAAAGGATGAACCATGAATAAGCCTATCTAATCTAACTAGTTACTAATTACACCAATTCATAGCCCAAAACACAAGTACAGAGGTTCTGACTTCCAAGTCTAAAATGACAGAATTGGTCTCAACTTATCTCTGACAAAATTGTAGATATTTTCCTTATCTTTCCAAGGACTACTCTTATGCGCCAGTTGAAGTTTTGTAGAACTCTCTAGGTCCTGCACAAGGAAGATATGTCAAGTAAGCAAAAAATCCAAAAATAAACAACAATTATCAATTAAGCTCACTTGTTTGCCTAAGACAAAAAATGAGTTGGAGTGAGAAAATAAAACTCCAAGAGAAGTCAAATAAGTTAAGAAGAATAGAAAAACATTAAACTAACAATACTCAATCACATCCCAAACACTGCATAGATCTCTAAGGCTATTTTGTAGTAGTCTCTTCAAGGTCCAATGGGCCAACTCAACCTTGCAGTTTTGCACACAACACAACTTGTCAATTAACATGTAACCTATGTTCTTAAAACCACAAATTAAACAATCACAACACTTATCATACTTGTTAGTTGTGGTGTTTCCAAAATGCAATACTTGATTTGTCCATGCTGTTACAAACCTTTGTATGTGGGGAGTCAATTATAGGTCTTTCACATAATCAACAAATGCTGGCCATGGTGAACAAGCAATTTCAAATTTATTAAGATGATCATCATATTCTTTCTCATTAGCACAATCAACTAGACTCCCTCATGCTTCCATAACATAGTCCCACAATGGTTTTACATTTTGCCTTCACATTCTTGTCAATGTGAAATCGACACAACACGTTGGTTGAATTAGGGAACACATTTTTCACTGCATTCATCAACTATGAATCTCTATCTGTAACAACGACCTTAGGGAAATATTCACTATTAAGAAAAAGGCTTTTGAAAAGAGCCCACACAACAATGTCTATACGTTTGACTTCCAAATATGCAAATGGAGCTGAAAATGTTATCCCAGTAGGTGTGACACCAACAATGTTAAGTAAAGGGAGTCTGCACCTGCTAGTTTTGTATGTTCTATCTATCAAGAATACCATATAACATGCGTTGCACAATTTCACTGAATCCAGATGTGTCCAAAAAATGTCATGTACAACATTTTTCTCCTCTAGTCCATGCCAATAGATATACATATCGTGTTCAAGAAGCTTCATCAATTCTTACATTTCAGTATTATTGCCTCTTATAGAAGAACGGTATGCATATCGTCCATTGTATACTTGCTTCATTGTTGTAAAATTATTGGCATTGTGCTCCTTCAAAGTTAGCTGAATATTCCTTGGTTTCACCATGGACCTTGTCATATCAGCAACAATAGTCTTCTCATCCTCAATTAGTTGTCAAACATATGGATTTCCAGTCAACGACTTAGTCAAAGCATGATTATGAGTTCCACATATTAACTTGATCATTCACCCTTCACCTCCTAGAACTGGTTTCACTCGTAGCTTAAAAGGATAATTGCATTTTCTACTACTAGTCATTGTCCTTACTAAATCTTTGTTGTATGTTCTATACTTTTCATTCCTTTCACAATCAATTAAAACAAATGAGGTTCTTCCTTCTTTTCGAATTGATGTGTCAAACCTGATTATCACTGCCACAAAACCAATATCATATGCAACAGTACGAGCCCATTTGAATACGTTATCACGGGAATGAAACACATGCAGAAACACATAATACATGTTAAATCTTCTACAATCATTCATTCTACAACTTTAACAAAATACAAAACTAAATTACCTCATAGGTTTTGAAGGCATAAGAACAATCAACTGAACAATTTAGATTTTCAAATGAAGTGCATCCCTCTCCATTGTCTTCATTCATATTCATTTTTCAGCCATAATATTGTCATACATTGTCCATCTTAACAAACCATCCAACAAAATATTCATTACTAACATTAAAGTGTTAACAATAATGACAGATTATATCTACATTAAAAAATGTATCAATATAACAATTTCATTTGCCATTTCATTTTAAAATAAATTTAAACCTTAAATATTTGGTGTTTGCTTCCTACACAATTTCACTTGCCATTTCAATTTATTTGGATTGTTACAAATTAATAATAATCTTACATCATAACATCAATACTTTATTTATTATACCAGTATTTTCCTAACATAAATAAACATGTTTATTCTTAAATAAATAAATAATTATAAAAAACCATTTTTTTTAAATATGCTTCATACGGATTTCCTAATTTGTATGACGTATACAGATTAGACAATCCATATTCTTCATGCGGATTAGTTGATCTGCATGAAGTATACAGATTGTCTAATCCTTATATTTCATACGGGTTAGGTAATCCATATGAATCATACAAATTCACAATCCGTATTATCCATACGGATTACCTAATTTGTATGGACAACACAGATGGGTGTAAACAAAGTGTAAAGCGACTTACCTTTTCCGACGAGCCCAAAGGTCTGGTGAATGAATGACCACCACTCAAAACGACCTCCGCCAACAAATAAATATCAATGCCACATAAATATGCAAATGAACAACCAACAATGAAGAGAACAAAGCTGAACAAAAAACCACAACGAGCTAAAGCCAAATGAAGGAAACACTTCACACCAGCAACAAATAACGATGAATGGTAATTTTGGGATTAAATAAAAAGTGTTGGGTGTTTTGGAAAAGTAAATGGTGTAGGAAGCAAAGCCCAACATTCAAATGTCAATTAGCCAAAATTTGGCTTTGCTGTTTGTTAACCCAAGAACCCATGTATCCAAAATTTAATTCCATTCCTATCTACTCCGTATTTAATTGGCTGCATACAAACCATGGAGATTGGGAGAGCATTTCTTCCTCATCTTGAATTCATATTCTTTCATTTAAAGCTTTGTAACTTGTTCTATATAAAATAATTTGTCTCATTTTAATTTGATTTACATGAGCAATTTCCACTTTTGCAATAGCTATAGACCATAGTTTTAAAAACCGACCCGGTGACTGACCCAGTCAAGGTACCGGGTCAATGGTCGAACCGGTGGGTCACTAATTGACCCGCATGATTCGGTCTATAATAAAAATACAAAATTTTTATACTTGTCTTAAAATATTTAAAAAAAGACATCACAAACCATAACATAGATAATTAGATACCAAAATTTAAAAAAATATTATTGTCCAAGTTCAAACAAACAAGTAACAAAGATCGTAAAAATAAGCTAAATAAGTTTAGGTTCAAGAAACAAAATCATAATACAAAATTATAGAATGTTAACTCTCACCCAATAACTAATTTTCAGCCAAGGAAAACTATAGTAACATTATGATCCCATCTCTACATCATACACATACTTGCACTAAATTTATTTTTATTCTATATGAATATTATTAACAATTTATGAGTATTTTAGAAACATATTTTATGTGTCTAAAAAAAAGAAAAATCACTCCTACATACACCACTTATCCACTATTGATGGAGTATAAAACTTTAAAAGTAGTCACTTAATTTAAAACTCAAACATTTTATTGAAAGAAAAGATAAAAAAAACCATTTAGAAAAATAGTTTCATCACCCCCAGCCAACCCAATCCATTTAGAAAAAAAAACCATTTAGAAAAGAAAAAATATTTAAAATCAAATACTTGGATTGTAATACATGCCGCCCCAATCCAAAATCCTCGTTCAGAACGCTTCCCTTCCCCATGAAACAAAATATCCTCGTTCCCCACCACACCCCCAAAAAAAAATCCTTAGCCCCCCACCCTAACCCCGCAACCCCCTCAACCCACCCCGTAACGAGGCCCCTCCACCACCCGGAATTCGTTTGCCAATCCCCCACCCCCTGCCCCCCCCGCAGAAACCCATTTTGATGCACCCACCGCCCCGCCAACCCCACCCCACTCCCAAAAAACCCGCTCGCTCCCCGTCGCGAACAAGACAAAACCCACCCACCTCGCGCTGCGAATACCAAACCGTGAGCACAGACGACGTGGTGCGCGACTACTCGGACGGAGGGAAAAGACGAAGCAGCACCGATGAAGAAGACTTCTTTTCTTTAAATAGAGACCTAGTCCGGGTCAACGGTTGGACCATGGATCCGGTCGGGTCACACAAGTTAAAAGCATAGTCGATCCATTGATAGACTCGACCCGGTCTAGCCACTAAGTCGAGTTTCGACCAATCGGGTCCGTCCGATTATTAAAACATTGCTATAGAGAATTTAATATAAAATAATCATATAACTTAAATGAATAAGTTTCATTTCCAATAACCAAAATAATGTATATGATTTAAAGATTTACAATTCAAACATGTATTGGGGATATGACTTAACTTAAAAAATCTAGAAAGTAGTTTGTACTAAACTTAAAATCAAAATGCAAAAGCAAACTAATGGTTGTTAACTACAGAATATTGCATCCAAAGGTGTATTAGGAACACTTGAATCATCATTTGGCTCTATGGCACTATATGAAATTGGAACTGCTGGTTCTCTTGGCAAATCTCCAATTGTTAGCTATATTTCTCTCATTTTGATCTTCATGTCCCATAAATTTGAAACTCCTTCATATGCATCTACCACATATTGAAAGGAAAACCATTAGTCAAACAGGAAGAAAATTAATTCAATACAATCCAAGATAGAAAATAGCCAACACAATGCGTATAGCCTTCTAATTCCCTCTGCCAAAGGAGATTTGCATTATCATTCCTCAACAACACATCTTTATATCTTCTAGCACCAAATTTTTTACTTTAGTTTATCACCATAAAATGGAAGGCTAGCTATAAATAGGTAGCTATAAGCATCACTACTACAAAAATGTTTTTTTACGACAGTTCTTTAAGTCATTCCACGATGATTTTTTAAATGTCTTTGAAGACAACATTGTCGAAAGTCAACACTTTCCACGACAATTCCTTAACCGTCTTAGAATGAGAGATTTGATATCGGTTTCATGAGAAACCATCTTTAAAAAATTACCATTCTAAGATAGTTTTTTTTGCGAAAACCGTCTTTGAATTTGTAGGTTGGGTTCATCGTGACAAAAAATAAATATTAAGAAAAATGCACTTAATTTTTACATCGGTTGTATCTACAATCGATGGTCAATTCAAATTCAATTCTAAACCAATGTTGAAAGTCCTCCATAGTTGGTGTTGAAGGCTTTTTTGTAGTAGTACCAAATCGAAGTTTTATAGTAAAAGTTATGACCAAAACAAGTTTATGGAATTTTTTTTAGGACTAAATTGTCACATAAATAAATTGGTTGTTATGGCTATATGTAGTGGCGGACCCATGTTAGCATTACTGTCCGCAAATGCGGACACAAAATTTTAGAGATATATTGGAAGGGACCGTCTAACGTTATGGGATTTCATTTCATTTGTCAAGTCTATGGTTCTTGTTTCTTACTCTGGGCTACATATTGGAAGGGACCCTTGTGCTTTCATATTAGAAGGGACTCACGTTAGTGTTATTGACCTCCCTTTTGTTTTTGACTCTAGCCTACATTTACCATTGGGCTTATTTTATAAAAATACTCTTTTTGTTTATTTGACCTACACATTTTTTTTAAATGACTACTTTATTCTTTTAATATATATACACATACACATGTGTGTGTAACAAATTAATTTCTGAAAAAATGAAAATTGCAAAGAGACTTGTTGCTTTTGCATGTATTGGAGAAATATTTTTCTTAGGAAGATATTTTTTAGAATATTGTTTAGAATAATGATGTATGGATGTACTGGAATATATTCTTATATTTATTTTGGAGGGTTGGTAAAATTTGTGGGGCTAAATGATTGGTTAAACTATTATATGTATCTTGTTACAAAAGTAATTTCATTTTGAACGGGTTCATAACCTTATACATAAAATGTTGATTTAAATTTTCTTGTTACCCCCGAACCCCCAACACTAACTATGCGGGCATAAAAAAATCTTGGGTTCGCCACTGGCTGTATGGACTATTTTTCTTAAATATTTTACTTCAAAAATGATTTTTTTAGATGCGAAAATATAGGTAGCATGTTAAATTTATGAAAAATCGATTCTTGAAACACCTAGAAAATTGAAAATAAGTTTGGGGCGCTACTTTGCAAATCATGATAGTTGTTTTATTTTAGACAATAGATGACTTATTGATAACGACTATCAAATCGTTACAAAACAAATAAACAAAGATAATTTTGTAGCACATGATTAACCTAGGTCCACTCAGATATACAATCCAATTTGGCTCCTGACTTAATCTACTTATAAACAGAAGAGAGGTTTTATCAAACAGTTTACAGACAGTTAAGAAAAATTGCAAAAACATAAACAAAAATTGAAGAAAATTGTAGAAACTAACAAAATTGATAAAAGATGTTGTAAAAAAGATTCAATAATTTCAATCCAATTACCAAACCAATCAATGTGAATTATCATAGTTCGTAGATAATGATCATATTATAAATGTTCATTCAATATCATTAGAAGTAGTTCATCGAATTAACTTCTAAATCAATTGAAATCACAAACCAGATTGAAATATCATCCAAATAATCAGTGATTAAAACTCAATATTAGGAAATAAATCAATAACCTAATCCGTTTTCTATCCTAAACATATTCATAATCAAGAAAATCGAAAAGAGGATTGAAGAAGAAGATAAACATTCACACATAAATTAAAATATCATACCAAACTCAAATTCTTCTTGCTTGGACTAGATCCTTAGATTGATTGATTGATTGTTTAGCTTTCCATGATCATCATTAGTGGAAGAGCCACAAAATTTGTGTTAGAAAATAGAAGAACGAAGATGAAAGGAAGAAGAAAAATGAAGAACAATTGAGAGAAATTATTTTAATTATGAAAACTTGCACAAGAAGCTAGAAATTCTATTTTTTCCTCGTTTAAGTAACTCCTAGCTACATTAATTTGTAGTGATTGAATAGAATGAAGGATGGGCTCTGATTAGACCCATCTAAACTAACTAATTATGCTAATTACACCAATCAAAAATCAATTGCAAAGGTTCTAACTTCTAAGCCTAATTTGACCCTCAAACCAAAAGAATTGGCCCAAGCTTATCTCTGACAAAATTGTAGTTGTTTTCCTCAGCTTTCTAGGGACTACTTTTATGCTCCATTTGGAGTTTTATAGAATTCTCTAGGTCCTGCACAAGGAAGATAGGTCAAGTAAGCATAAAATATGAATAATCAACAATTATCAATTAAGCCCAATTATTTGCCTAAGACTAAAATGATTTAAATTTAGAAAATAAGAATCTAAGAGAATTCAAATAAGCTAAGAATAATAGAAAAATACTAAACTATAAACGCTCATTCAAATTCTCCCATACTTTATTTTTTGCACTCCTTGAAATACTAAAAGAAAGACTAAGAGAAAAATAATTAAACTAGAATAAACCACAAGCTAAAAAAAAGGTATGAACAAGGCACACACATTTTTCAATGGATCCTAATAATGCACAAAAGTGAGAAAGATGGAAAATGGAAGAATGATATCAAGGTAACAAGTAATCCATGAACACATGATCACAAAGTGAAAAAGTAGTCAAATTAAAATTAAGAATGTACCAAAGTGATAGAAATCTCTCAAAGAACAATACTCAACCTCATCAAATGTGTATGAGTTTGTGTTTACAATCAAGCACCACATGTAACTAGCACATCCAAATTTTGACAAGATTCTAATTCGACGTGAAATATAAATGCATCAAAAGATCAAAAGGGCTTTTATTAGTTTGTAATGTATTAGGTAAGGGTGGATAAGAGAAGGATATTTAGGCTAAAACTAAGAGAAAAAAGGGACAATGGAAAGTAAGCCAACAAGTAAAAAGTGAAGTAGAAACAAAGAAACAAGGTGGAGAACAACAAAATTAAAATAAAAAGAACTTACAATGATGAAAATGAACCATAACACACTTTTATTGTAATTTTTTTCTACTTTTTTATTTGAACTTTTGCTTTTTATACTCTTTATTTTCTCTTTTTTTTTTCTTTCCAAATCAAAACAAAATACAAATCCCCCACACTTGTTTGGAACCCACTCCCAAAACAATTCCAAGACCCTTTTTCTCTCTAAAGTTAGGATAACCTGGTTTCCCACTTTTTGGCTTGTAATGAGCTACATAAGAAAGAAAAGGTTAAAACCTCAAAAAGGGTGACAATGAATATCAATGCAAGGTATGTTTATTTGGCTAGTGGCTAAAAGAAAGAAAGCCTAAATCATCTTAATCAATGCATGTGCAATAAGGAATGACAAGAGAGGCAAGGCAAAACCTAGAGTAATCTAGCACAATGGTGAAATAACACATGAAAGAACATGAATGAAATAATGTGATTCATCCACAAAGGTTCAAAAACTCACAAGGCATAATTCTATCACAGATGATCCACCTTAAATTTTATTTTCCAAGCCTACTTATCACTTTAATAATTGCAACAGTAATTCACGTCAAGTATGAAACCTCTCAATCCAAAAAAAAATTGATACATTTCTCACAATTTATACAAGTTAAAAATCCTATGAAAAATATGAAAAGTGCCTAAATTCAACAAAAACAAAAAACAACTATTGGAAATCTTTTATTTTATTTTAATTTTATTTTTTGTATGTAAAAATAGAAAAAAATAAAACAAAACAAATACAACAAAACAAAAATAGAAAATAGACGGAAACAAAAAAAATGGATACAAAAAACAAAAAACAATTAAAGCAAAAAATGGAGAAAACAAAAAACAAAAAATAGAATTAGTAAATCCTTCCCCCCATACTTAAAGTGCACATTGTCCTTAATGTAAGCATGCAATGAAATGAAATCAAAGAGACAACATAGAAAATAAGGGAAAAGGAAACTCTTCCAGTGTCATTCAAAGCACATCATCACATAAAGTTGACAAGACCAAAGAAAGGTCTGTCACAATCTCCTCCTCCACTTGAGGGATCTCATGAAGTAGCTTGAGCTGGTGACCATTCACTTTGAAGACCTTGCATGTAACTTTATTTTTAATCTCAACTTCACCATGGGGAAAATCATTAGTAATAACAAAAGGTCAATTCCATCTAGATCGAAGTTTACTGGAAATAAGCTTGAGTCGAGAGTTAAATAAGAGCACTTTTTGACCAATATGGAACTCCTTCCTAAGAATCTTAGAGTCATGAAACCTCTTAACTTTCTTCTTGTAAATCTTGGATTTCTCATAGGCTTATAAGTGGATCTCTTCAAGTTCTTGCAATTGTAGCTTCCTTTCTATACCCGCTTCATCAAATGTCATGTTACAATTCTTCATTGCCCAATAAGCACGGTGTTCAATATCCACCGGAAGGGGGCATGCCTTACCAAAAACCACCCTATAGGGAGACATCTCTAAAGGTGTTCAGTAAGCGATCTTGTAAGCCCATAAAGCATCTTTAAGTAGCTTGCTCCAATCATTCTTGTTGGGTTGCACTACTTTCTACAACACTTGCTTGATCTCTTTATTAAAAACCTCTTATTGCACATTAGTTTGGGGATGATAAGCTATAGCAACTCTATGTAGAGCCACATACTTTTGGAGCAAGGATGTCAATGACCTGTTATAGAAATGGCTCCCCTGGTCACTAATAATAGCTCTAGGCACACCAAACCTGCAAAAGATGTTAGATCTAACAAAATCCACAACAACTTTAGAATCATTAGTTCTGGTGCCCTTAGCTTTATCCCATCTAGAAACATAATCAACAACAAGAAAAATATAGAAAAATCATGCGAAATAAGAAATGGACGCATAAAATTAATACCCTCTACATAAAAAATCTCACAAAAAATAATGGGTTGTTGAGGCATCTAATGCCTATGTGTAATGGTCCCTCTTACTCTCTAACAGTGCTCATAAGTTGTGAAAAAGTGATAAGCATCTCTAAACATGGTGGGCCAATAGAGCCCACAGTCTTATACTTTCCTAGCGATCTGCTGAGGACCAAAATGACCATCGGTAGGTGTGGCATGACGAAACTGAAGAATAGACTGAATCTCATGATCTGGTACACACCTTTGGATCACTTGGTCACTACCAAACTTCCACAAATAAGGATCATCCCACACATAATATTTAGCATCACTCTTAAGTTTACCTATTTGAGACCTAGATGCATGAGGTGGAACAATAAATGCAACAATGAAATTCACAATGTCAACAAACCAAGGTGTAGCATGTGATGAATGCCAATGCATAAAATGCTCATTGGGTAAATCATCCCTAATAAGAAATGATTCAGTAGGTCCCTCAATCCTACTCAAATGATTAGCAACCAAGTTTTCTACACCACTGTTGTCCTTAATCTCAATTGGAATAGAAGCATCCAGCTGATCAATCTAGGTTTAACATTAAGCTTCTTCAACAGGTACTTCAAAGCTGCATGGTCAGTAAAGGCAATAATATGGGAGCAAAACAAATAAGATATGAATTCATCTAAAACAAAAACAATAGCCAAAAGCTCCTTCTCAATGGTGGTATAGTTAACTTGGGTTTCATCTAAAGTGTGTGAAGCATAAGTAATGACATGGGATATTTTATCAAGTCTTTGTGACAACACAACCCCAATTGTATAGTTAGAGGCATCACACATGATCTCAAAGGAAAGCTCCCAATTTGGTGGCTGCATGATGGGAGAGGTAGTAAGCCTCTTCCTCAACTCCTGAAATTCCTCTTTGCAAGGCTGGTCAAACACAAAGTTGTTAGACTTTTGGCAAGTGTACCAATTGTCGTTGTAAGTTACAAAATTTATAAAAGTTCGTCTCCATAGGGACTTGTGCTACTCAGTTAATCTAAATAGAATTCAACAATTGAATAGTTATCTACAACGAGTATGGTCGAAGCTTTGATGGTTTTTACGGAAATAACGAAAGATTACGGAAGCTAATAAAATGATTTTAATTAACTAAAGAAAAGCGTAGGATTGGATTTCATCATTCATACCTCAATATCCAATTAATATTACCATGTATAAATCATTTTCTATTATTATTGATGCACACATTAATTAACCTCGAATCGATTTCTCGCAATCGAGTTCTAAAGATATTTATCGAATATCGATCCCTAGCATACGAAGTAAATAACCCAGCATTACAATCATAATCGCGTGCTATTTGCAATCTAAACGTTATGCTCTATTCCTAGCAACGTAAAGTAAAGAGTAAAATTATTCAGTTCAAATTCTAAGAGTACTTCCCAGTTAATCCAATTTCATGAAACTAGTGATCAAGTAGAATCAAGCATTAAGAACGGAATAAAATTACCAATAATATATAGAAAAGACTTATGCATAAATAAATATTAAAAGAGATACTTAAAAGTAGAAGATTACATCCAATCCATAAGAGAAACTAACCAAGCATGGAGAGAACCTCCTTAAGAGAAGAATTGATGAAGGGCCCCATCACCGCTTCTTTCCGGCAGAGTCTCCATACTAAATCTCACTTCTCTCACTTTCTTAACTACCTAATACTAATATTTAAGAGCCTAAACTAAAGAAAAAGCTTAGAAGAAGCAAGGAAGAGAAGAATGGAGGTTGAGAGGAATGTTTTTGGCCTAGGGGGTGCTTGGGTATTTATAGGGGCTGGCCTGGTCGAGTTTGGTCGCCCAAGCGACCAATTTCTTCATATTTCACTCGCTTGGGCGAGTTAAAGCCCAACTTGGACGTCCACTTGGCCACTTGAAGGCCCAATTGCAGGTGTTGCTCGCCCAAGCGAGCAAAATACACTAGATTCACTCGCTTGGGCGAGTTAAATGTACTTCCAGAAGAGTCTTTGGGCTTTTGATGCTTTTTGGGCCTGATTTGCTTGCTGCATCTCCAGGTTTGCTTTTATGATTCATTTTTGCTTGCTTTAAGTGTACGGAAGCTTCGGAAGTCCACAGAATCTATCAAAATACAAAGCTTGATTGGATTAATCTTCCGAAATATAAGTAACAACTTTTATATAAGCATTAGGTGCTACTTAACTAGGTTTAGGGCAAATTTATAATCAAGTCTTCTGAAATCAAAAGATAAGTGTCTGCATTTGAAACATGAATTTAACTGAATTAGGGCACTTATCAAAAGTCTACGTTCTTTTGGAGAAACTTTGACAATGGCAGGGAAATCGTACTAAAATCCTAAATGAATCTCCTATAAAAACCTGCATTTCCAAGAAAAGAACGCACTTCCCGCACAGAAGCAGGGTAAGGTAGAGAAGTAATAACATCAATCTTGGCCTTATCAACCTCAATATCTCTACTAGAGACCAAATTCCCTAAGACTATAACCTCATGTACCGTAAAATGACATTTCTCAAAGTTAAGAACAAGGTTAGTCTCAATGCATCGATTAAAAACTCTAGAGAGGCTATCCAAACATGCATCAAAAGAGGAACCGTAAATAGTGAAATCAACCATAAATACCTCCTTGCAACTCTCTAATAAATTGGAAAAGATGCTCAAAATGCACCTTTGGAAGGTGTGAGGTGCGTTGCATAGGCAAAGGGCATATTGGTTTAGATAAATGTGCCAAATGGATAGGTGAATGTGGTCTTGTGTAAGTTCTCTGGTTCAATATGAATCTAAGTGTAACCTGAAAAACTATCAAGAAAGCAATAATGTGATTTACCTGCTAACCTCTCCAGAACCGAGTCAATTAATAAGAGAGGGAAATGGTCCTTGCGAGTTGTCTGGTTAAGTCTCCTATATTCAATGCAAACTTGCCAATTGTTGACTACTCTAGTCGGAATCAACTCATTATCCTAGTTTCTCACAACAGTGATGCCTGAATTCTTACGGACCACTTGGACAGGTGTAACCCAAGTGCTATCTGAAATAGGATAGGTGAATGGTGGGATTCAACCTCCTCTGTGGCTGTCTTACCAGCCTAGAATCATCCTCCAAGAGTATCTGATGCATGCATATAGAAGGGTTTATTCCGGGAAAGTTAGCAAGTGTCCACCCAATGGCTTTTTTGTGGCCTCTCAAAGCATTCATCAACTTCTCTTCATGCTCAAGTGACAGGCTGTTGGATATAATGATTGGGATTTTTTGAGCATTATCTAAATAGGCATATTTAAGGTACTCAGGTAATGGTTTCAGCTCCAAGGAGGGTGGCCGAATGGAGCACAGTAAGGGAAGGTTGGTGGCTGAAGGAAGGAAGATAGGAGAATCAAAACCTACATCTACAACACAACCAGAGTGAATTGCAGAGGAAATCTCCGCACAAATATTACACAAAGCAGCAAAATCATCATAAGTATAGTTAAAAGAACCAAGATCAAAATTAGAAAATTCAGAAAATTTAGATAGTAAATTTGTACAAATATCTACAAGGAAGACAGAATGCTCCTTTGAAGGATGTCTCATGGCCTAAAAAATGTTAAAATGGACAACATCATCACCAAACTCAACAGAAAGAGTTCCAGCATGCACATCAATTTTGGTCTTGGATGTCATCAAGAATGGTCTCCCAAAGATCAATGTGGAACCATGGTTGGAAGACTCATTCTTCATATCCAAAATGTAAAATTCGACTAGAAAAATCATATAACTAACTCACACTAGCACATCTTCAATAACTCCAAGTGGAAGTGCAACACTCATATTGACTAAGTGAATGACAACACCAGTGAGTTTCAAATCACCAAGATGTAATGACCCATAAACTAATGTGGGCATAACATTAATTGATGCTCCAATGTCAAGCATTTCATCTATAAAAGTGCAATTTCCAATGGTGCAAGAGACAGTAAAAGTGCTAGTATCTTTTCACTTTTGTGGCAAGGTGGATGGTGGAATGAAAGCAACATTTTGCTCTGTATAAATACAGAAACATTTTGCCAGGATCACTTGCTCATTTCCCTTCAGCTTTCTCTTGTAGGTGCATAAATCCTTCAAGAACTTTGCATATTTTGGAATATATTTTATGGAATCCAAGAGAAGAATGTTGACTTTCACCCTCCTGAAAGTCTCAAGAAGATCAAAATCAAGTTCCACATTTTTTTGCACGAATGGATCTAGAAGGAAAAGGTAGATGAATCTGTTTTGGCACCATCATCAATTTTGGCACTAGTATCTGCTGAAATTGGAAGCTCCTTGCCACTCCCCAAGGTAATAACACTCACATTCTTTAGATTAATAATTGGTTGTGTTTGAATGTTGCTAGAACGTTGTTGCTGCATCTGGTTGATAGTTGTAGCTAATTGTCCAATCTGAGTTTGTAGGTCTTGGATGGTGACACTCACATTCTGTTGAAACTGGATGTTCCTGGTTTCCATTTGTTTCATCATATCCTCTAAGGAAGGTCCAGAACTGCTTTATACAGGTTGTGCAGGTATAGGTGCAGATTGTTGTAATTGTTGCTATTGTCTGAATGGGGGAGCTTGGTATTTGCTAGTAGAGGGTTGATATTGTTGTTGTCTGAATTACTACATTTGTTATGTTTGTTGTTGTTGTTGTTGTGGACCAGGACCATAACTCAAGTTTGGATGATCTTTCCAACCAGGGTTATAAGTGTTGGAGTAAGGATTATGATGTTGTTGTTGAGGTCTGAATGATTGTCCAGGTTGTATGGCAAAAATTTCAGCAGTTTTTTCTGTTTCTTAGAGAGTATGACATGTATCTATTGGATGATCAGGCGCACAACAGATGCCACACAACCTTTGTTGAATTGCTTCCATCACATTCTGTTGTTGACCAATCGCAAGTTGTCTCACAAGGGATGGTGCAACAGCCTTGGATGGTGCAGCTACTCTAGTACCAAATTGCTGGTAATTTACCTTGTAGCAATGAGAGTCATGTCCATTAAAGCGCCTCCATTGGATACATGAATCATATTCCTGTCTATTAACATCATTCTTCATAAAAATACTGGATCAATAATTGCTCACTAATTTGATGGTGAGGACATGTAGCACACAGCTTGTTGAACCTCTCTTAGTACTTATATAATGTCTCTCCAGGTAGCTGCCTTATACCACAAATTTCTTTCTAGATGGATGTTATTTTGGATGGAGGGAATAATTTCTCTAAACATCTTCTATTCATATTTGTCCAAGTGTTGATATGATCTAGTTGAAGGTACAACCAGTCCTTAGCCACACCATCCAGAGAGAATAGAAATACATTCATCTTCATATAGTCCTTATGAATGTAATGTGGTCGCATGATGGAACACACTACATGAAACTCCTTAAAATATTTATGTGGATCTTCTCCTGTAAGACCATGAAACTTTGGAAGCAAATGGATTAGTCCAGATTTTAGCTCATAACTAACCTCTGTCTCAGGATATTGAATACACCAAGGTTAATAAACAACATCAGGTGTAGCCAAATCCTTAAGAGTTTGATTGTTTTCAGTTATTGTATCAACAACAATTTTAGAATCAGAATATTCATAATTAGAAACAAAAGGTTTAGAAACAAAATGATCAAAATACACTATACTACTATCTAGAACTACACTATCATGCAAAGCTACACTTTTTTTATATCCCTGCTCAACTTTTGAAATGTCCTATCTATTTCAGGATCATATGAATGCAAATCACCTGGTTTTGACCTTGTTATGCACAGTTCAACTGGTTAGTGACAAAAATCACATAAATAACATACAACTTACTATTCACAATATTTGTTGAAATGATATAGAGAATGGAAACCTATCCAAACAATTTAAAAAAAATTCAAAAACACCACACTAAATGTCTAAAAATCATTTTTGATTTTTGTAATTTTTTCTATCTATCTTTGTATCTATCTATCTATCTATTTATCTATCAATCAATCAATCAATCTTTCATCTATATATATGTGTCTTCTATCTATCAATCAATTTATTTATCTTTCATCTATATATCTATCTATCATTATATTTATCTACAAACATAATTTTTTTAAATAGACAGATGCAATTATAATATACTAATATCAATTGTATGTATACTATTATCTAATGATGAGTGGATTAAAGTTGGCACGTAATGAACCGTATCTTCGACAACGACGCCAGTTTTAATAACGACTATCAAATCGCTACAAAACAAATAAAACTAAGATAATTCTGTAGCTCAAGATTAGCCTAGGTTGACTCAGAGACACAATCCAATTTGGTGTCTGACTTAATCCACTTATAAATAGAACGAGAATTTTATCAAACAGTTTGTAAACAATGAACAAAAATTGTAGAAACATAAACAAGAATTGAAGAAAATTGTAGAAACTAACAGAATTGATAAAATAAGTTGTAAAGAAGATTCAAGAATGTCAGTCCAATTCACCAAACCAAGCAATGTGAATTATCATAGTTCCCAGATAATGATCATATTATGAAGGTTCATTCAATATCATTAAAAGCAGTTCAATCGAATTGGCTCCTAAATCAATTGAAATCACAAACTAGATTGAAATATCATCCAAACAATCTGTGATTAAAATTTGATATTAGGAAATAAATCCATAACCTAATTCGTTTTCAATACTAAACATATTCATAATCATGAAAATCGAAAAGAAGATTGAAGAAGAAGATGAACATTCACACTAAGTCTATAAAAGACGTCTCCTGCTCAAGAAATCAACAACAAATATGATTCAAGTGGACAACACACTTAACACTTAAACTTTTCATTCTTTGCTAAGCAAAGTCTATTTGTATTTGATCTTAACTGCAAATCCACTCTTTGGATGTTATTGAATCATTGTATTCAATCATACTTATGTTTGTGAAAGCTGAGAGTGACTTAGTGTTATACAATACTTGGGTGCTCATAGATTCAGAGGGAGTCTAAGGGTGTGCCAGAAGTGGTATAGAGAATACGTGTATAGCCAAGAGTGACAAGGTAGAATACTTATTTGTAATCAAAGTTTTGATTAGTGGAACCCTTTACAGTTGTGTAAAAGAGAACTGGACATAATTATGTTTGAGTGAATTAATATAAATCAAGTGTTTCTACTTCTCTCTTAAGTTGTTGATTTAAGTATTCTTTTAATCTCATCTTGACACACTTGCTCACCAAGTGCTTATTTGAAAAATGTTTATGAAAACCTTGTTTACTTGTTACTAGAGGACAACACTTGGTTTTCATTAAAAAAAAATCAACTAAGTGGACAACATTGTTTGTATATGCCTTTCTTATCTTTGTGATAAAAAAATTTTATTTGTAAAAATTTATTATTGATTAACAGACTATTCAAACCCTACTTCTAGTGTGATTGTTTATAATTCAAAGTAATGGATATCTAACTACGTTGTCTCAACTCAAATCTGGTCAACCCGTCTTGGTCACGAATTTTTATGATAGCTTCGTTGGAAAATCTAAATTTTATAACAAAAAAGATTCATTAGAATATTATGGATATTTAGCTATGTCATCTCAGAAAGAAAGAAAACAAAATGGTCAACTCAGATCTGGTTAACCATGGTTACCAATTTTTTTTTATCAAACCTGGTTTAGGTTTATTGCATGACCAATCTAATAGCTTAATTAGGACCAATCAGGGCATCATTTCTTAATCAGACTGTTTGATCGAGTTTGGTTTTCACATTTTGTCCTTTTTGTCAGTTAACATTTATCAGCTAACTTATTAGTTAATTTTACGAAACACTTTTAATTAAATCAGTTAATGATAAACCACTTTTGCAATGATATTTTGTTTGAATTTTTGTGCCATTTGCATGCAATTTCTTGGTAGAACTAACATTTGGATGTTATTTTTGTTTTCCAAAAGCATAATCGCCCAATTAAGTGAAGAGAGTGGAAATTTGCACTTTTACCTGAAGATTTGAAGATTTTGTCACTTGACCACGACCGTTGTACATCTAGCACGGTTGCGGTGAGCATGACCCCATGGTAATATGATGACAATGAAAATAATAGGAATGCTTTACAACAACCAAGAGGAGGGTGAATTGGTTGAACCTTGGTATTTTAAAAATCAAATTCAAATCAGAGCTTCAGGATTTTTATCACTTTCAAAACCAAGAAACCTTTTACTCAATCAAATAGCTCAGCCCAAGAATTCAATAGATCAAAATAGAACTTGTTGAACAATGAATATGATTCAAAGAATTAAAGATCAATGAATAAGATGAGAATAGAGATATAGAAATAAGAACACAAGCAATTTATACTGGTTCACTTCAAAACCTGAAGCTACATCCATTTTCTTCTAATTCACACAGAATTAGAGTTCCACTATTATAAAATATTCTTACAAGCTTTTACAAGAACCTCCCTTTATCAATCCTAGATAAAGAACAGAAATCTAAAATCCTATTAGACTTTTAAGGAGAAAGATTCATAGAACACTACTCTAATCTTTATGCTAGAGAACCCTTCTCTAGTCTCAAGCTATAAGAATCCTATTACAATAGCCAATCTCAACAAATTTGTAAACAAAATTACAATCAATGAGTTAAGGAAAGAAACAATCTGATGATCCAGTGAATGACATGCATATGAATGAGCAATTCAGGTTGAAAGACAAAAACAAACTCAGAACATTCTTCTTCCTTAAGCTTTGAAATAAACTTCTTGCTTTAACGAATCACTCAAAAATCCATGATTGTTTTAGTTGATGCAAGAACTCATAAAACTCAAAAAATCACTTTGAACGTGTTTAGAAAGCTTGTGTATGCTCAGAATACGAATTAAACAACTTACAAAACAAGCTGAGTTTTGGTTCTACTTATAACAAACTTTTGTAACTGTCAGTAATCGATTAAATGCGCCTAATAGTCAATTAAAACGCTCATGTAATCAATTAAAATAACCTTGTAATCGATTAAAGTGTTCTACAAGATTATGGACATGAGCAACGAGCAAAATAATTGATTATTCTGTCTTGTAATCGATTAAGACAGCAAGCTTCAAATTATCAAAATACACTAGTAATCGATTACGATATTTGGTACTCAATTAAATCAGGAAGCTTTATAGATTACAACATTTGGTAATCGATTAAGACAGGAAGAAGATTTTTCAGTTAAGCCTGTGTAATCGATTGCTACCTATTGATAATCGATTCTTCCATAGAGTCTTAAAATCATGTATAGTAATGTAAAGCTTTGTAATCGATTACTACCTATTGATAATCGATTAAAGTGTTCAACAAAGTAGTTTATATGAAAGCAAAGGTCAAATAATCAATTATTCTGATAGGTAATCGATTACATTGTTCTTGGAAGCTTTTCCAGAATGAAAAAAGAACAAAATAATCAATTATACCTTTAATGTAATCGATTACATCAGTATAAAAACAATTTTTCCAAAAACCTTTGAATCAAATTTAAACCTTAGTTAAATGTTAAAAGCTTTGTTTGATTTTCATGAAAAACACTTAGTTGAATCAATGAATGAATAAGTGAATGCATGAATGCATGGATCAATCAGATAGCTTTCCTTTTACATAAAATTCCAAGTCTTCAAGCATGTTGAAAGCACAAAACTCATCTTGTATCAAAGACTTCCAATCTTCATGAAGCTCCCCCTGTATCCAACAGACAACCCTCTTTGAACAACATCAACTTTTCAACGATAGCCGTAGTGAATTCACCACAGTCGTGGTTTGCATTATGAGGGTCATAGCCATTCCACAATGTCCCAAAGCTTCAACATTGCACTTTTTGACCACTATCATGGTGGATTTTTGCATAGAGGTAGTGCGCCTCATAAGAGTTATTATTCTTAGGAAGCTATAAATAAGAGGACTTGACTTTTTAAACAAAACCTTTTATCATATTTTAGAATTAGAAAGCACTTTTGAGGGATTTGAGAGTTGTAAGGCATAGGCAAAACGCGAAGACAAATCATGATCATTGTTCTTCCTTTGTATGTTTGTGCTAATTACTTATAGACTTTCTAGTTTTGCTTTGACCACGAGCAGCTAGTCACCCTAGTCTGGGGTTATGATGTAACCGTCTAATTATACCTTTTTCTTTGTTCTTAATGAATTTCCTTAGTGTTTTTATATTAATTAATTCTTTACCCTTTTCTTATTATTTAATTAGGAATTATCAATCCTATGTTCAATCGAATGTTATTGTGGTTATCATCTGCGTATATTTGATATACCTAGGTAGAGAATGTTTTACATCAAATTGCATGATCAAACTATTTGGGTAATTCTAATAGATTATTTAATCTTTAGTTTTTAATTGATCATCCCTAGAATTGATTATATCCTTTGACTTAAATTGATATATCCATGATCATTGGAGTATTGATTTAAGGAAAAAAGCATCCTTTGACCTTGATCGTAGGCATTGGTTGACTTTGGGAATCAATAAATAATTATAGGAAGAACTTCATTAGAATTAGGATTAGGGGAAAATTAGTATTAGTGAATCATAATCCCTTGTCGTTTAAATATCACTTAAATCTCTCTTTTGCAATCATTTATTTGTTTTCTTTTAAAAAAACAAAAACCACAAAAATACTTAAATATTCTTTATAATTATTTCAATTGTTTAATTTAATAATTTTGATTATTTGGGAATACAACTAGTCTCTAGAATTCGATAATCAAACTTTTATTCCACTATTACTACTGCATAGGATACACTTTCCCTTATATAAGCACTATTTTTACGAATCATCCGATATACTATCACGTAAGTGAAGGTAAGTTAGAGACCAAAGCCGAGAAGAGATTCTTTGTAGCCTGATCTCCATTTGAAAGAAAGGTCATTCTAAGTAGAGATGTTGTCTTTAACGAACTTTCTATGCTTCATTCTAAATTTTATTAAGATTTGGGCAAGGCAGAGAATGTCACTAAGTAAGTAGAGTTTGAGAGATCCACATTAAAAAAACATTAGTGATCAGAAGCAATTTGAAACACCTGATGAGACTAATCAGGATCTTCAAATTTACACTCAACATTAGAATTCTGCACCAGTTGAGGAGACTGACTGGACCAGTCAAAATCATTTGAAGTAGCCCAAAACCACAATAACCAGAAAGTTACAAAGACAAATCAAAGCTCCTGAAATATATGGCTTTAATATAGTGTTGTATGCGCTATAATTAGCAGAAGAAATCGATTCATTCAAACCAACCACTTATTAGGAAGCAATTTCCTATTCTAAAGTTAAGGAGTGGACAATGGATATGAATGAAGAGATGGGATCCCTTTAAAAGAACTAGACTTGGGATTTAATTCAATTACTTGAAGGCATACAAATAGTGGGTGCAGGTGGACCTTCAAGATGAAATCTAGATTATCCACTGAAGAAGTCATCTATTATAAAACACATATGGTAGCTAGAGGCTACTGTCACAAGGAAGGAGTGGACTACAACAAGATGTTCTCTAGTAGCTCGACATATCGTCATACGTGTTTTCCTTGCCTTAGTGGCAACTCTGAACATGGAGTTAGAGAAACTCTATGTCAAAATCGCCTTTCTCCATGGAAGACTGGTATAAGACATTCTGATGCAACAACATGAAGGTTTTGAGGTGGAAGAAAAGGAAAAATTTGTCTGTAGATTGAAAAGGTATCTTTATAGGCTAAAGCAATCACCAAGGCAGTGCTATAAGAGATTTAATGAGTTCATTGTCTCTTATAGGTACATCAAAAGCCCTATGAATCATGTGTTTATCATAGCAAATTGGTGGATGTTTCCCATGTAACACCCTGAAATTTTGATAAATTGAAAATAGATGTTTAATGTGATTGTTGTGTTATTTGATTGTTTGATAAGTTTGTATTAGTTGAGTGATTGTTGTGTAAATTATCATTGTGCTATTGCTTGGTGTAGATGTCAAGTTATGTGGAGTTTGTTTGAGCTGCATTGAATTGTGTGATTCTGAGTTTGACCCGGAAACCTATTTTAGTAAAATCATCATTCTGGATTGGTTAACCGTTGGATCTATTTAAAATTTTTAAGATAGCTGCCTAACCAACATATCTAACTTTTGACCGTTGGGATTGACAAAATAACATCTGGAACGTGAGAAATTAATTTTTCACTGAAGTGGAAAATTCTAGAATTGGGTCAGCTCGCCCAAGCTAGTTTGTGCAGGCATATTTGGTCGCCTGGGCGAGTGGAGGCGGTGCAGAATACATTTTTAAGCTTCCAAGTCACGAAAATGGAGGTTCTTCCTCCTCAAAATTGATCCAAGCTTCCCCACCACCCTCCTCCACCACCCATAGTCATCAGAGACACACACGAGCCGTCGTTGCTTGCCACGAGACCCCGGCACGGAGAAGAACCCTTTAATCGGAGTGAAATCTTTGAAACTCTTCTCGAAGTTTTGGTAGAGAACGGAGCTCCCAATCCTCCTTTCTTGGTTTCCTTGAGGTAATCTTAGTTTCTTTTGTCTTCTCTTAGCTAGTTTAAGCTTTTATTAGTGTCTTTTGTGTTTTAGGTATCGTTGTTGAGAGTTTTACACTTCTTTTTTATGAAACTGATATCATTTCTGTGATCCTTGTTGAACCCTGGTCACATTGGCGTGATCGAAATTTCAAAATGATGTCTTTTGATGTAAACTCCCAAAATACCCTTTTAGCCTTTTTTTTAAAATTTGAGTGGGTATTTGACCCCAAATGTTAACATTGATCTTACCTTGGAAATCTATATTAAATTGTCTTCGATTTGGTATATAGAGCTCTACATTTGGACCAAAACACGTGCTTTGAGGGATCGTGAAACAACTCCGCTAAGCTGTAATAGAGAGAACTCCTGGTTAGGTAAGGGGAGTTTATTATTTTGGTGATAGTTTTGGTACCATAGTTGGGGGCCAGGGAGTCCAACTATGAAGATAACTGCCTGTCCCTGCTGTGTGCTGGTTTTCAAGAAAAACTACGTTTTTAACTAATGGGATGCGATGTATTTATGATTGATATGTGTTTGTTCTTGTGTGTGCTCGTTTTCAAGAAAAATTGTTTTTAACTAATGGGATGCGATGAATTGGCTTGTTGATG
>PYAF01001113.1:50392-66434 GCA_007407185.1 Glycine tomentella | reverse complement strand
TGGGGGCCAGGGAGTCCAACTATGAAGATAACTGCCTGTCCCTGCTGTGTGCTGGTTTTCAAGAAAAACTACGTTTTTAACTAATGGGATGCGATGTATTTATGATTGATATGTGTTTGTTCTTGTGTGTGCTCGTTTTCAAGAAAAATTGTTTTTAACTAATGGGATGCGATGAATTGGCTTGTTGATGGATAAAACTATGAATGATATTGTTGTTGTAATGATTGGATTTTTGGGAGAAGTCTTAATTACAGAGGAGACTCTGTCCAAAATTTTATAATATTTTTTCCTATTTAATTCTTTATTAAATTTTTAAATGGGCATAAGAGTGTATTTTATATATTGTAGTCCTCATCTTTAATTTAGAATTTTCCTAAAATATCAATCTCGTGGTAATATGGATTGTGAATGAATGAAGTGATATTGATGTCATTGATAATATTGAAATGATTATTAATGTGTTGGTGATGATTGAATGAGACATTGATGATGTGTTTGATGATGTATAAATGATATAATGATGATGTGGTTTATGATGTTTAAATGAGATGATGATGAAATGGATGTTGATGTTTAAATGAGATAATGTTGATGTAGTTGATGATGTTCAAATGAGATGATATTGATATGCATGATGATGATATTAAGATGATATGATGTTGAGATTGATAATGACATTGATGAGAGATAATGTTGATGTGAACAATGTCATTGTGTGTGGATATACATGGATACCCATGAGGGTATATGACGGGTTACCCTTACAAGGAAGGATTTGTTCTTAGCCAGGTCATACATTGATGGTGCCCATGGCTGTAGGCTGTGTATGTACACGTGGGATGCAATGACCGGTTGGTTACCCTTGCAATGATGGATTTGTTCCTAGCCACGGTCAGTGCATCGGTGAGCCCACATTGGTTTGTTATGTATGTACATGGGGGGTGCATGGCAGGTTACCCTTGCGAGGAAGGATTTGTTCCTAGCTGGGTCATGCATTAATGATGCCCATGTTTCATACTTCATTTGTATGTGTGGAAATAGAATGAAGGCACTCGCGTACCTATGGGTTTCAGTGGGCTGAGAACGCAGGTACTAAGGGGTCATCAGGTTTGGAATTCCCTTGTGACGCTGGCTGATCACCGGGTGGGGGAATGGCCAGTGCACGACAGGATGGCCCTGATAGGCGGTGAATCATTTTTCCTGTGAGAGGCTATTTCTGATGATGGTACCACATTGCATGCTGATAGATGAGTCAAGTGCATGCATCATTCTTTGCATAATTGTTTGAGTTGTGAAATACATTGGATGATTGGTTTGTTGAGTGTGTATTGGAATCATGGATTTTTGTTAATGATTGTGGCGAGTAATGTTGTTTTTTTTCCTAATTGCTGTTATCTGATGTTGGTTGGTTTTTATATAATAAACTCACCCTTGCATTTGTTGTACCGTGTGGTTGGTACCTGTGATGATCACGAACTTTTGTTCGTGAGAGCAGATCGGCAGCAGTAGGTGACTTTGGAGGGAGATCTTCTTTCTGGTTGGAGCCAACAAGCCGACATGATGACGTTGGATTCTTTTTGGAGAAAGAGTTGTGTTTTGTTAATCAACTCTCTCTTAGTTAGTTTTTGGTTTTTTGTTGATATGTAATTTCAGGTGTACACGTAAAGCTAAAGGAAGTTCTGACATGTGGATGACATGTACTAATTTAATATATATGTATAATGTGTTTAAATATGTAATTGTAGTAGGTGTATGACAATTGTATTATCGCGAAAAGTCTACTATCATTTTCATAATCAAATTAATGAAGTTTTATTAAAAATTGAAGTTGCACGATTAAGAGTTAGTGATATCGTAGCGACGAGGCGGGTCGTTACATCCCACATATATCTACTACTCTATGTAGATGGCATGCTTATAGCATCTCAAAATTTATTGGCAATTCAGAAGCTAAAGTCATTGGTTAGTAGTGAATTTGAGATGAAGGACATGGGAGTTGATGAAAAGGTTAATGGGCATGGAGATCAAGAAGGATCAAGTCCAAAAGAAACTTTTTCTATGTCAGAAGGATTACATTCAAAAAGTGCTTAATATTTTTAGGATTGCATCCGCAAAACCAGCATGTACTCCTAGATAAAGTCTACTCATCTATCTAAACTCAATAATACTTAGTCAGAATTAGAGAAGGAATACATGTCTTGTGTTCCTTTTGCAAGTGATGTAGGTAGTTTCATGTGTGTTATGGTATGCACCACACTGGACCTAGCACAAGCAATCAATGTTGTGAGTAGGTATATGGGTAATCTGGGAAGGAACAATTGCAAGTTGTCAAATGTATACCCAAGTACCTTAAGGGTAAAATTGATATTGAACCCCTCTACAATTTAGACACATCTTGTGCTCTTGCTGGTTACTCAGATTCTGACTTATGCAAGGAAATCTGTGATTGAGAACGCATTCATAATTGACAACTCTCTTGTTAGTTGTAAGGTAGAACTTAAGCCCACTGTGACTTTATCCTCTATAGAGAAAGAGTACATGGCTCTGGCATAAATAACAAAGGAAGGAATCTGGCTGAAGGGTTTGATTAGATATATATGATTTCCACATGAAAAGCTATAATTTTTGCGACAGTCCGAGTTCAATCTGTTTAGCCAAGGATCAAGTCCATCATGAGAGGACTAAGCACATTGATATTAGATATCACTTTATTTGTTCTGAGAAAATGGTCAAAGTCCATAAAGTTGATATAAGGGAGAATCTAGTTGATATGTTCATGAAACTAGTTCATTCACTGTTTGAATCTACTTAACATATATTGTTGGAAATGAACTGAATTACTTGTAATTCAAAAAAGTTATTGAACCAAGATGGAGATTGTTGATTGTTGGATGATGGACGATAAAGACAGTGTGGACGACATGTTGGATATCTAGTCCAGTACTTTTGTCTTATGTTATGGTCATCCAATCTTCTCTAATTTAGTGGAGCATCCAATCACGTAGAAGGGAGTGTTCACTCTGGTGATTCATTAACATAGGATGTGTTGTAATTGTAAATTTTTTCTATTTTTTTGTTATAATCATTTTCGATTAGACAGTTACTTGTTGTCTCCTTTATAAGGAGCTTTGTATTCTAGGTTTAGAGAGCTTGAGATTCTTTGAACCCTTTTATTGTAAATTTTGTTATTCGCAATCAAACTTAACAACTTTGCACGATATCACTCTTCTCCTTTTATCATTTGTGTTTCCCTATCTGAATATAAATTCTCAAATCTTCCCAACAATAATCTTCACCTCAAAATGTCATGTCTTGATAGCAACATGGTGTTTATCTTTTTTAGAAGGCTCAATTCAAAATTAACTTCTTAGACATGGTAGTTTTTCTCCTTCAAATTCTTCTTTTATTATATTCACATTCTTATACTTTCTCTTCATTCTTAACATGGTGATTTCTCTATAAAAGGAAGAACATTTATGCTCAATTCTCATCTACATTCTCTCATTTAGCTTATTCTATTTTTGTCTTCTTATTTGGCTTCTTCTTAATGGTAGGTAATGGCGGATGTATTTTCTTATTTGTCTATGATCTTTAATGTTGCAGTTGCTCCTTTACCTTGAATCTGATGAATCTGCATAGTTATCAAAAGTAATAATGACAAGATACTTTACTGTTTTTATGAATTGATATTGAATTTCAAATCCATTCATTCATGTCTTTGTTCTTCCTTCTTTGTAATGACTTGCCAATTGAAACTAAGAAATTACTCGCATAACTTATGGAAGGATAGATAAATAAGTGTCTGGTATGAGAACTTAATCTTTGTTCGATTTTGTCTTTATTATTGGATTCTTTGTCATCTTTGCAAGGAAGACTTCATGGAGTTTGAGAGGCAAGATCTTAACTATTTGGAGGATTTTAAGCACTTGATTAACTAGATAAAAAATTGCAGACTAAAGTAGAAAAGGTGGAAATAAGTCATTTTAGAAATAATTTCACATGAAACTACAAACCAATATGTGGGTGAATTGGTTTTAAAACAATTTTAAACCCAAATCAAAGTTTTTCACAAAACCTTTTCCTTTAATCCAATTAATTAATCTAAGAAAGTAAGATATGTTGTAAACCCCTTATGTTTTCACTTAGCACAAATTATGGTTTAAACTAAGATACCAAGAAAATATCAACAACCAAGTGATAAGAACTTAACCAATAAGTGATAAAGAGTTGAAGGGATAAGAAAACGAATGCACACACAGATTTATAATGGTTCGATTTCTAGGAAATCTATGTCCAGTTGATCCATAGTAACCCACTAGGATCTTTCCACTATAATCTTTTATTTATAATCAAACTCACATGAAAATGCACATCACAAATGCTTAAACTCCTGAAATCCTATCAAGATCTAAACCTACATGTAATAAACCCACTACATGCACACCATTAAGAAACATACTCAATGAAAATTAGAAACGCAGATCAAGGAACAATTTCACCTGATATGTGAAGAATGTGAAGTTCATACCCTTTTTAGTATCAACTTCCCTTCATGATCTTTTGCAAAGATCCATTGCACTCATTGAAAAATATGTTTCCAATCAAAGATCAAAGTAGTGATGACACTCAAAGATTCAAATAATCTCTCAATGAAATTACAATGTAAAATAAGATAGAAAAAGTGTCACACTGAAGTCTTTGAAAAACTCATTTTTATAATCTTCAAATAAATATCTTATCATTATTAATAAATATAAATAATTTTTAATAAAATCATATAGCCATAATTAAATAAACCAAATACCATCAAACTATATAAAAATTCATAATTATATTACATAAAAAATATTATACATTAAATTAAAACATTTTAAATAATATATACAAAATATTCAATCACAGAAAAAATAATACATATTTTTATTTGTTAATTTTATACTAAAAAAATATTATTTTTAACATAAATTAAGAAACTATAAATTAAAATAAAATTAAAAAACATTAAAACAGATTTTTTTTTAAAAACAGAAGAATTCGTAAACCAACGAACGACTTCCAAAAGAAAAAAAAAACAATAGTTGTACCATAGAGTACGACTTTCATACAATTTTTTTTTTAAAAAAAAACAAATAGAAAAGTCATAACTTTAAACACGATTTTACCTTAAGACTTCTAAGTCGTAACTTAAAAAAATTACACAAAAGCCGTATAAATATTTACGACTTCATCACAGAAAAATAAAAAATAAAAAAAGTCATAAACAATATTAGGACTTCAGTTCTAGAAGTCATAATATTTGTTATGACTTAGCCCTTTTTGGTAAATATTTTAAAAAAGAAGCCCCAAATGATAATTAAAAAAATTAAATACTACTGAATAGTAAATTTTCCCAAGTATGGGCTATCAAAGGAAACGTGGCCATGTTTATCATGGAAGCATATCTAATACTTCATGACAAGAGTTCATATCCTATTGACCAGGTCCTCACAAAAATTATTAAACTTAACATATTAATCACATTGCATGACATTTATTTTCTTCAATAAATTTATAAACAAATACTGCAAGATATAGTGGATCCAACTCTCAGAGCCGGTGGAGGAAAATTATTTTTACGAAAAATTAATAATAATTATTATCATATATACAAAAATAAAATATAAAATGAACCAAATTTAAGGGGAAAAAATAGTCATTAAAAGATAAAAATTAACAATAATTAAAAATTAGAAGACAACATGGTCAAAGTATAAAAATAGGGGGTGCTGAAAATAACAAGACACGAGTATAGTTAAGAAACAATTAAAAAACCTCAATGTTAGTTTTTTTTTTTATCATATATTAATTTATTAAAAGGTAGTAAATATGCAGGCAAGGTGTAGACACCAATAATCATACATGGAGAGTTAAGATTTAATATCAAAGTTATATAATTCTTTTAAAAAATTCACAAGACTTTTTAGTGAAGTTATATAATTCTTTTAAAAAATTCACATGACTTTTTAGTGATCTTATGATATTAAATCTAGACTGTCCATGTTTAATTATATATGGGTTCAAATTTAATCTTTTGGCTCTCATAAAAGAGACATTCCTCTAATATAATATGTCCTCTTAATATATATACATTTGCGTTAAAGAACTCTTATAACTATTTTTAATTAATTTAATATTTTTGTATGAAATGAATAAATAAAAGCATGTATAATAATTATAAATTTAACATATAACTATAATAGTGATATATTTTATATTATTAAATTGATATAATTATTTTTTTCATTAATTCCATATTAATTTTATTTATGCATAAAATAAATAGTGTAAAATATGTAAAATAATTACAATTTGAAAATGAGTTGACCTGATGAGCTGAACTGAGTTGTTCATGAGTTTGAATCGAGTTGAGTTTGAGATGAAAAAGTTTCATAATGAACTCAAGTCAAGCTTTGATGAGCTGAATCATTTTTTATCAAGTTGAGTTGAACTAGAAGTGTTGAACCATTTCTTATCTAGTCGAACGAGCTTAGCTCAAACTAGACTTATTTCCAGTCCTTTTTTTTTTTGTTGTTCAGTATGCTTAAAATATGGAAGGAAGAATCTTTGTAGATTCTATGCTTCTTTTTTTTTTTTTTTCGAGTGTGTGTTTGTGTTTTTTTATTTTACTTTTTATACAATCAAACAAAAAATATATTTTTTTGTTACTTTTCTTTTATTTGTTCCTCTACCAAGTAACTATAAAGTTATCTTTTTTTTTTTTTTTATACTTCTTTTCCTCTATTCCCTTGTCTTTTCTTTCAGTTTCTTTATGTTGCAAATATTTAATCAATGACAAGTATAATTTTCAAGACAAACTGCAAAATAATCTTAGACCATCTTATTTCTACAGCAACTATTCAAAATCTACATCATGATATTCTATCAAAATGTAGATTACTTTTATCATCTATTCCAAACTTTAGGGTGAGTTTTGTATGGAGACAAGTGAAAATATTGCCAAGGTTACTATCAAAGGTTACTAGGATCCCCCAATACTTTTGTAGAACATGACATAACCCTAAGTCATTATTCTGGAGACCTAATTCATTAAACACCGAAAATTAATTCGAATAGATGGAGGAATATGTTGATTGAAAAATTAATAAAAATAAAATACAAAATTCAATAAAAATACAAAATAGATTCAAATAAAATCAACTTAAGGGTTGCAACTTTCAGTTAAATCATCATAGTTCTAGAATCATATGATGAATTCATAATCATGCAATCCAATATAAGTTCTCATATGTATTCTAGAAAAATTGAGAAAACATGTATTCATAAAAATTAAGAAAACAATCGTTTTCCCAAATTTACTTGAATTCAAGCACATGACATGTTGGCAAACAATCAATCAATCAAATCTAATTCGAGATCATGAGATAATCATCTTACATATATTCTAGAAAAATTGAGAAAATAATCGCATTCTTGAATTTAACCGAATTCAAGCACTAAACGTATTGGAAAATAATCAATTGATTACTATAGGATTAATCAAACTTATTCCTATTTTGAATTCAATTCTCTAAATCTAATCATGATCATGCATTAAACCCGAAAAATTAAAAAATAGAAAAGGGGAATAAGCATACTATAAATTCATAATTTAAGCACAGAGGAAATCAAATTTACTATAGGCTTTGAGACCCTTAGATTGAAAACGAATTCAGCTCTCCATGAACATCTTCATTTAAAGCTTCAAACGAGAAAATTGCATTAAATAGAAGGAAAAAGAAGGAGATAAAAGATAAGATAAACTCTTAATTAAAATTGTCAATATTGTTCTTCTTTCTACATTACATGGGCTTATATTTATTGGGAAGTAAAAATATATATAAATCCAAAAACAAATCCTAATTTTATCTTACCTAAATATAAGATAAAATAAATTTTTAATCCTAATAGAAAAAACAAATCTTAATAAGATAGAGTCTTCATCCTAATAAAGGAAACAATTCTAAAAATAAGATAAGATAAGAAGATATATCCTAATAATATTAACTCTGAATCTCAATAATCAATACTAAATACATTAATATATCATCAAATATCTTTTTATAAATATCACTCAAAGTCTCCAAAAATCTACTTAAAAGTGTAACTGGGTCACTAATTACAAATTAAGCCAAAAAATGCTAAAGTTAAAAATTCAAGTACATGACTGCAGTATTGAAGCTCGAATTTGATCCATGAATAGTCCGAAATAGTTTGAACTTGTGAGATACAAAATTGTAGAGCTTCCTCTTATCTTTCAAACAAGATAAAAATCACTTGAATTTGAGCTCAGTGTAAAAAGGTATGTCCTATATATCAAAACAGTGTCAATAATAAAAAATATTAAAAATTAATAAAACTCAACACTTAGCCTAATGAATTCTAATGTTAGAAAACTCAGCTAAAAGGGAAAAAAATAATCATTAAAATATGTCAATGTACAAAATAAATCACTAAGGAATGTTAAATAATGTTTTATCAACAAGCTAATATTGTTGCTTACAATTAGGAGGATGTCAAAATTTCATGCTATCTCCCATGATTTCGATTAGACCCCCTTTGTATTTTTTCATCGATATATTATAAATGAAATGAAGGGATTTTCTTTTCGGTCAAAAAAAAAAAAAAACTCTCTAAATCTTAAACAAGAAAATGCAAGAGCTATTTGACGTCATTGTAAGTATTGTTGTTTCCAATCAGTGAACTTGTGATTGTTATGATTTTTCCTTATTTTGTTCTTATTTTTTTAAATGGTAAATTTTATTTTGAAAATATGATGTGATAACAAATTAATTTTTGAAATATGGAAATTATAAATTTAATTTTTAAATGTATAAAGATACAATAAATTAGTTCAGTAATTAAATTTATAAAACTATTTTATTATTAAGTTATGTTCAAAGATTAATTTGATAATAAATTGTGTTTTTTAGAATCAGTATGATATTAAATTATAAAATTTAGAGATTAATTTAATATTAAATTATCTATAAAATTAATTTATCATATTATATAATTTAAATTTAAATTTTTTATCTTTCAAAAATAAAATTATCAACATTTTATATATTTTTAGGCAAAATTAAATAAATAATACAAATTAAATAAATAATTCAAAAAATGGGATAGTTTAGAAACTATTTAAGAAAATGGGGCTGTCAAACACGCCTGAAAGAAAAAACTTCCGTCGCCAAATCAGTCACTAAATGTTTGCGACCGCAAATTCTGTCTCTAATTCGGTCGCTAAGTGGTTGTGACCACGAGTTCCATCGCAAAATATGTTAGCGACTAAAATAGAGACTGAAATTAACATGCAACTTTAAAATCAATTTTTTACTTACACTATAATTTTTTTTCAATTTTTGAAATTAGTGTTGCGACCACAATATTGTATTTTTTAATTTTTTTAAACTTAAATCGTTTAAAAATTTACAGTATAATTTTGGCAAATAGATATACCAAAAAAATATTACCTTATTTGGATTATTTGGTAAAAAAAGAATGTGTATAAAATAATATATATATATATATATATATACTATTTTATAAAATTTAGGCGTCTTTCACATGGTTATGACACGTGTCACCTTAATTAATAGATGACCTACTTTAGCTTCTAAAGTGTTCACCTTAATTAATAGACATATGTCAAACTCTGATATTTGTGCGTCTTCCCTATCATGAAATTGTTCGGAAATTCCGCACTAATTTTATAAGCATGTTTCTCGCAAATACATAATTACTTGTCTTTTATTAGTTCAGCTGGTTATATTTGTCTTTTAGACGGTGCTAATTTTTTATTAGGTTAATTATTTAAATTCAACCCTAATGCTAGCTATATTTGGTTGGATGGAAAAATTTAAATATGAGGAAGAGAAATTTAGGAAATTCAAGTTGGAGAAAAAATAAGAAAAAGAAAAATTGAACTTTTCGCTTATAAAAATAAATTTTTCGTTTCTTTCTTCCTTTCAGTTATTCTTCAACCAACAGAAAGAAAGAAAAATCCTTATATATGTTTTTTTTCTCTTTATTTTCTTTTCACTCAACTAAACATAATACAATATTCTTAAGTTTATAAAAAAAATGATAATATACAAATTTAATTGAAAATAAAATCCAAGTAAAACAAGATCAAATTAATTTAACACAAAATAATTTGAATTATCTTCATTTATATAATCCATCAATTATTATATATAATTTGAAGCAATCATTCAAAACTATATTAGATATACTATGTATTTTAGGTATCCAAAAACCTATTTTACATTTAAGAAGTCTTTGTATAATAGAACCTTTATCATATCATAGATAGATGAGTGTCAATCCATGATAGGAACCCCTACATACAATGAAGGAGATTCGTTAGCTCGTTATTTAGTTCGAATTGGTGAAATGATGGAATCCATAAAAATTATTCAACAGGCTTTGGAAGGAATTCCCGGCGGACCATATGAAAATTTCTAGCATTGGATTTTATTTTCAACCACTATTGGTTCCTTTGATATATAAGATGTTCTCAACTTGTAAAATCCCGACAAGATTGCTGCCACTAATTATTCTCTTTTAAAATCGAAACTCTTTTATCATGCTATAATTTTAGGTCACTTTTATTAGTTTATTTTTTAAAAACACTTATTTAAAAATAATTTAATTAATTTAATTAATTTTGGATGAGAATTTATGATTAATTTTGGATGAGAATGTATAACTCATTTAAAAATAATTTCGCTTTTAGAACCAAAACGCCGTTGTGCCTTCGACTATGGCGAGCGGTAGTCAAAGGGACTGTGAGAAGAGATTGACAAAAATCTAGGAAGAGCCCACTATTGGAAGATTAATCCTAGGGTTTAAAATCATGCTCCAATATGGACCACATGTTAAAGTGATCCACGTAGTATTGGCCAGAATTTAAATGCTATTTAACATAAAATTCAAAATTGTATTGGCTAGGAAATATTTTTTAAAACCAAAAATGAAAAAGGAATCAAACACACCTTAGTCTTTAACATGTGTTGATGCAAGTGGAAGGAACTCGAATCATTCAAACATGTGATCTTGGTCTTCAAAAAAAAAGTCTTGTAATAGACCTTCTTTTAATAAACAAATAAAATAAGAATATTCTTTTAATATTAAAATTAACTATAAAAAGAAACCGTGATTTAATCAATTTTCAAACATAACAATTATAATAACCTAGGCTTAATAGATAAAAGAAAGAAAGAAAAAAAATTAAATTTATAAAAAAAATTTGTCGCAAAAGCCTTAGTGACAGAATTAGCGACAGAATTAGCAACGGATTTAGCGACGGAGGGAGTATGGCGCCAGTAGCGCCAACTTGGCACCAGTAGCACCACAGGTACTAGAAGTTGGCGCCAGTAGCGCCAGAGTGGCGCCAGTAGCGCCACAGGTACTGGAAGTTGGCGCCAGTAGTGCCAGAGTGGCGCCAGTAGAGCCACATATGCTGGAAGTTGGCGCGATTAGCGCCAGAAGTGCTCCAGAAAGTGAATTTTCTCTGGATTTTGGCTCGACCAGCGCCAGAAGTGGCGCGATCAGCGCTAGAACGCGTCCTGGACCAGTATAAAAGGCTCATTTGCGCGATTTTGAAGGAAAAACTCTCTTTCTTCTTCCTCCACCGACCTTCTGCCATTGATGAAGCTCCAAGCTTCTTTCCTTCACCATTATTGACCTAAAACCCTTCCTTTAACCTCTAATCTTGTTGAAAACCACTTGTGAGCCATTATCCTTCATCAATTTTCCCAAAAGCCCCAAATCAGAGAAATCCCTTTCTCAAGGGAAGTTCGTAGAACTCGAGTTCGGCGAGGAACGACAGCGATTCACAGACACCCAAGCTAGGGGAGGTGATCCAGAGGTCTTGCTTGCCATCTTAGAGGTAAGAAACTCGAGTTTCACCGGTTGATTTGTGAGTTGGGGTTTTGGATGAATAGTGACCCACTTGTGATCGAGCTAGAATTAGCCTTGGGTCCTTTAGAAAAGTGTGTTTAGAATGTGGTAAGGATGAAGGATTAGCTCTCATATGTTGGTTTTGGTGAACTTTGGTTATGGGCTCTGAATTATGCATGTGTGGCTTATATGTTGGGTCACTTGATGATGTTAAGACATGCAAGAGCCTTGGTATATGATTTTGATGTGCTGAGAAGCTTTTGGAACGGTGTCTTGTGTGTGAGAAGAACCGTTCAAGCTTCATTATGAATTCTTGAGTTAATGGGGCTGTATAAAGCTTAAAACTCATTTGTGTTGGCTTACACCGAGTCTTGTGATGGCTCAAGTGCCTTGATTAAGCTGAGATAGACCACTGAGGGTCTGTGAGATGGCTAGTGATTGATGAGCTTGATAAACCTTAAGTTAGAGGACTTAGAGGTTATGGAAAGGATTAGTATTTCCTTTCATTATAACGGTTGAAGACCGTTATTGATTGTTTGTTTTATGCCTGGTATAGGGCGTGATAGTGATTATGCTGGTGGTGGTGACCACGACGCCGGGAGAACCGATGTAGCACTGAGAGCAAGTAAGCTCTTCGTCCTTGGAAGTATTTCCTTGCTTGTGTTTCACCATCCCCAGGGGGTGATGGTTATTGTATGACATGCATATTGGAAATTGGATGTTATTGCTTATTGACCATGTGATTGATAAACACTGTGATAGTGTCTTGTGACTGACGATAATTTAGATACTGTGATAGTATGTGTTATGTGCTTTTATGAGATTCTCTGGCCAGTAGAATAGGGTACTATGGATCCCCTTGGAAATGTGCCCTTGAGTGGATGATCTTCCTTGGGAAAATCCATAGGTGTCCATGTAATTCCTGAGAGAATGTGCCCTTCATTGGATGATCTTTCTCAGGTATGGGCAGGAAAAGTCCTGAGGGAATGTGCCTTTCAGTAGATGATCTTCCTCAGGCATTGGAAAGAAAAGTCCTGAGAGAACGTACCCCTTTAGTGGATGATCTTTCTCAGGCAATGTGTATGGGTACATATATTGTGGCATTTGTGAAATATGCATGTGGTATGACTGGGTAGCTGTGATGACTAATTTATAATGCAAATTTTGATATTATATGTGCATGGGAGTGAACCAGGGGGAGGAAACACCTCCAAGGACCCTGAGTTTACTGAGATTGTTATCTCACCCCTGTTGGCGATTATGTTTTCCAGGTGAGGCTCAGGAAGCAGTTGCTAGGTCCCAGGGCAAGAGGCCCGAGTAGAGGGATATGATTCTGAAGGAATCTTAGGCATAGTTAGGAGCCCGTTGGCTCTATATTTTTGGATATTTTGTCTGTATGCTTGTATTTTGGCAACTGATGAAAGAATTGTATAGTTTTGAGAAATATACTTTGTATATCCCGAGAATTCACCATATATGTATATAATGTACTTTTGATATCTGTTAATGACGTTTGATGACGTCATTTTGTTTAAAGTTTCCAATGTGGATTATTATGATAATTGTTGCGCCACTCTGATATAAGAATATGTTAATACGACGGATGCATACGGGGTGTTACAACAATGTACTTATACTTATCTACATACTTTAAAAGCTTGAATATATATATATATATATATATATATATGATAGTACTTAACAATACGCGGGACACTTTCATACATATAAGTACGTGACACTCTCTAGAATTGGCCTAATAGTGAACAATTTGAATAACTTACCTAATATCTTAGGTTCAGATTTCATTACCTTCATATTTTTCTATTTTAATCAAATAGTTTTTTCTTTCCTTATAGTATTATTTAGAAGTACTTTCTTAAAGAAAATTAAGTAAAATATTTAAAATAGGTGATAAATTTTTTCTAAAAAAGATAGATAATTATAGAATTATTACTTGCACTGTAGGCACCAAATCATAATCTCTTATGCTAAAATTAAAGAATCAAATATAATGAACTTGTTAAAATTCTGACAGTTGTGTATTATCCATTAGCAAAATTTAATAGAGATTACCCTTGTGTGTAAAAAAATTTGACATTTCATTTTCTCCTATCTCTCAAGCTGCTATTTTCATTAGAATGATCCTCTCTATTATGCCCAATCTTCTCTATTTCAGTCGCTAACTCATTTTGCGACAGAATACGTGGTCACAAACACTTAGCGACCGAATTAGAGACGGAATTTGCGATCACAAACATTTAGCGACGGAAGTTTTTTTTTTTTACGCCAATTTAGACGTGTTTGACAGCTCCATTTTCTTAAATAATTTCCAAAGTGCCCTATTTTTTGTATTATTTATTTAATTTTGCCATATTTTTAAGAAGAATTTCACTATTTACTTATATGTCTTTAACGAACAAGAACAGAAATGAAAAGCAGACCCGTGAAGTTTGGTCCGGTGGGCAATTGTCCCTTTCACTCACCAGGCGTAAAAGGTTACGTTTTACTTTTACAATTGATTGCCAAATCACGAGCTCAACAATATATTCTCTGTCTGTTACTTCCTTTTCCTAGAGTGACACATGAAAGCACGAATTTTGAAATAATATAACGAATGGGTAAATCATTAACTGATTCAATATTTATTCAGAATTCTTAGTTATTCTCGTGACATATCTAATGGATTCATGTCCAATTCATCTGTTACTATGGCATCCAATGCCTTCAACATGTTACTTTAGAAATATTTGGTATACTTAATGCATGTTAATAGTATTTAAATTTTTATTATTTTATCATAATAAATATTTTATTTTTTTCTCTTTATAAATTGCGTATGATATTTATAAATTGCAAATAATTATTAGAGATCTCACGTTAATTAATAATATGGTTAAATTAAAATATATAAATAAAGGATACTCTTAAGTTATTTTGTGTCAAATAAATCCAAATTCAAATCTTGAATATAATAATATTTTTTATTAATCACTATTTACAATCCAATGGTACATAACTGTTGTCAGCATTTGAAAAGGGGGTCGAGGTGGGGTTGGAACATGGCAATTACATGTTTACAATTACTTTTTTTACACAAATATTTACAAATAATTAGTACCAAACTCTACTCGATTCCCAATTTATTTTCTTCTTTTTTTTATTAATCTTTTCCTATCTTTAAAATGAAATTCCCGGAAAGAATGTGCATATGAATTTAAAATAATATTCGATTGTTTGCAAGCTATCATTGCTAGAAATTCGTGGGCATATGGTCCCAAATTAACTGGCCATTGTAAGTGTAAAACCAAACCAATGAATCGTTTAAATTTATTTATTGAAATAAATGGTTATTTTAATAAAATAAATATTTTTTTGTATTGTTCTAATAAAAATATTTATTTTAATAAACAAATCTTTTAAGATTAAAACAATGTGACAGTGTGTGCAACTTCCTATGTAAAACGACAAACTACTTTCACATTTTCGTGTGGCCTTCAGTGCTGATATAATCACACAATTATTTATTGATGCCTTAATAATCTGATATGCATCGGGAATGCAGAACCCCCTATATTTTATGATTAGACATTTTACTTATAATATCTTCCTTTTTCACAGTCACGTTATTAGGGACATTAATGATGGTGTTTGGGGACAAATGACAATTATTTTTAAGAGAAAAAATAGATCTAAGGCACTTTCTTATACAAAAATATGATTTCCCTCCGTTCTTTATTATTATAAATAAAAAAAAATTAATCAACCTCATTTGAATTTGTTAATCTCACTCAGAAAATAACTTTTCTTCTTAAACTATCATTTATTAAAATTTAATATCGCAAATAAAAATGAGTGATTAAAAAAATTAAATAAATAATATTTTAAAAATTATTTCACTAAATATAGTAATATTAATTAAAATTTATTTATATTTGAGACTAAAATATTTAAATTTTTTATTGTTTTTATCTGAGAACAGAGTGATACTATTTTATATTAATTTTTTTACTTACATTGTCTTATACTAGAACAATTATTTTTGCTGAAAAAAAAAACTAGAACAGCTATTGTTATGTTATTCATAGGTCTCGGATATGGA
>PYAF01001113.1:32971-50292 GCA_007407185.1 Glycine tomentella | reverse complement strand
TTTTTTATTGTTTTTATCTGAGAACAGAGTGATACTATTTTATATTAATTTTTTTACTTACATTGTCTTATACTAGAACAATTATTTTTGCTGAAAAAAAAAACTAGAACAGCTATTGTTATGTTATTCATAGGTCTCGGATATGGAATATGGAAAGAGGATATATGAAACTCTAGTTTCTATACACTTAAGTAACATTGTTATAATTTAGAGTGTTTGGTATATTAGAATGAAATGGAACTAAAGTACATTAAAATTTAAATTTTGAATTAATGTAGAAAGTAAAAGTGTGAATCTAACTCGATTTTATTTTTCATTTCATTTCTTTTTAGTTCCCAAAACAAACCGTGACTTAATTTTACACCAATTCACTAAAAAAAAAACTGAAAGAGGGACCATTATATTAGGTGGCTTATTAGAGGAGACAACAGAGTATGCCAAACCACAGCCACAGTAGCGCGCTGCACTACAAATTTCAGTAAGATACAGAACAAAAAGGGTACATGTACATATTTTTATAGAATATAAAGTTAGCCTCAGCCATTAGGTAACAACCGTATTGTCATGTTACTAACTGCAGCCAAACTAACACAAAAGCTGAAAAGCATAAGCGCTTTACATTGCAAATATGGTTAACGGATGAACTGAGAATGTGGTCCACTGTAAAATGTTTCATGTTTTGCAGTGCCTAGTGCTTCTTATGTGTCAATACTTAATGCATGCCATGGAAGATCAAAACGAACTAGAGTGAAAGAAAGATGGTTGGTTTCATTTGTGTTGAATGAATGGCACAGGCAGAAGCTTGTTCCTAGAAGCCTAATCGAAAACCCCTTTGTGTCCTTATTTATCCAAGTGATCTCTCTCTCTATCCATTGGAAGAGGAGATGGCACCAAAACCAGTTTCCCTTTCGCATTTACTCCTTTTAACCTTGTTTCTTGCCACCATCCAACTCTCAGAGCAGTTAGAGTTTTCTCAGTCTCAAACACTACTCAAGGTTCAGCAACTTCTTGGCTATCCCTCAGCACTAGGTACTCTCAGCAGCACCACAGACTTTTGCAACATTGAACCTACCTCATATTTGACACTAGTCTGCTATGAGGATAGCTTGACCCAGCTGCATGTTGTTGGTAACAATGAGTATAATCCACTGCCTCAAAACTTCTCCTCAGATACTCTATTTGCTACACTAGGCACTCTTTCAAGCTTGAAAGTCCTTTCCTTAGTTTCTCTTGGACTCTGGGGGAACATACCTGAAAGCATTGCTCAAATGTCTTCATTGGAAATACTTAACATTACCTCAAACCACTTCAATGGAGCCATCCCTTCTCAGCTTTCACTTCTGAGGAACCTTCAGTCAGTGGTGCTTGATGATAACAACTTCAATGGTGAAATTCCCAACTGGGTAGGCTCACTTCAAGGTTTGGCTATGCTTAGTATGAGGAACAACTGGCTTAGTGGGAGCCTGCCAACTTCATTGAATGCTCTTCATACCTTGAGGGTGTTAGATCTATCAAATAATCAGTTATCTGGGGAACTTCCTCATCTTAAGAATTTGGCAAACCTTCAAGTTCTTAACTTGGAAAACAACACATTTGGACCTCATTTTCCTTCTCTCCCCACCAAGTTGGTTTCCCTTGTGCTTAGAAATAACAGTTTCAGGTTAAGTGTCCCTTCTAATTTAAGTTCTTTCTATCTGCTCCAAAGGCTAGACCTTTCATTGAATGGTTTTGTGGGGCCATTTCCACCATCCTTAATGTCACTGCCTTCCATCAATTACCTTGATATTTCCTCAAATAAATTCACTGGCATGCTTTTCAATAATATGTCATGCAATGATGATCTCCACTTTGTAAATTTGTCTTCAAATCTTCTGAAAGGGGAACTTCCCACTTGTTTAGAACCAAAGACCAGGGTTGTTCTGTATGCTAGAAACTGCTTATCAAACAAGAACCAAGATCAGCACCCTTCAGATTGGTGCAGGAATGAGGCTTTGGCAGTGACAATCATACCCCATCAACAGAAGCACAAGAGAACAACTAGTAAAGCAATTATTGTATCAAGTATGGGAGGTCTTGTTGGTGGAGTGTTGATTGTAGGAGTGGTCATCTTGGTTGTTAGCCGAGTTCATAAGAAACAAGTAGTGAAAATACCTACAAAATCCACTTTGGAGCATGCTATCGGTCAGGAACATAATGAAGATGAAGTGAAAACTACTACAAGGTCCATAGTGAAGCATATCATCAAAAGGGTTCCTGACAAACGTGCTGTGGAAACACTAACAAGATCCATAAAGGAGCATGTAATAAGCCGGGTGAATAACAAGCATGTTGTGAGGGCATCAACAAGGTCTATAATAGAACATGTATCATCAGCAAACACAGCAAAACTTCTCACAGATGCAAGTAAATCCTCAAATCTTTTGCCTTATTGGTACAAAAGTTTTATTTGAAATATGAAATTATTTGTATTTAAGATTTTGGTTTAAGGGCTAAAACATAATTCTGAGAATATGTTGTTCTGTCTGGCTGTAGATGTATCAACGTACGCCAAAAAGTATTGAATTTAGAGTAATAGACATTTCAGGTTTTATTTCTATGACTACAACAGATTAGATCTAATAAAATAAGTGCACATCTATTGTGCTAAAGTGCAGAATGTATCATAGAAAACAAGGAATTAGAGCATGTCACTCACAACCTTCATTTCTATTAATTATTACATGTCACATATAGTCATTTTTAATTCTTTGTTTGCAGGGTATATATCAGAAACAATGAAGATGGGAGCCAGCCTTCCGGCTTATAGGACCTTTGCTTTGGATGAACTTAAGGAAGCTACAATTAATTTTGATGAATCATCTTTCATAAGTGAAGGCCCACATGGTCAGGTATGTACTAGAGATTATTAAGGTTGATAGAATCATATATATAGTTACCTACCAAATGCTTGATGCCCTAACCTATAGAACTGTAATTTTGTGATGACTCCCACTTGACTCTAGAAACTCCATACTAGAACAAATATGTCAATAATCTGGACAACACATAAGTGTATGTTGGCAAAAATTAGGCTTCATATAACTTTATATAAATAATATTTGAGAAAAGTTGTTGTTAAGTACAAAGTCCATGGCTAAGTAATGTCTTTAGATGAGGTACATTTGAATCTCTGGCATGACTTCTGTTGAAAATTATATTCACAGGGTAGCTAGCCATCTATCTCACACTTATTATAGATTTTATTATACTCTCATTTGCTTATTACAGTATATTTTCCCTTTGTTATAACTGGAAACTTTTGGATAGGTTTATATTGTTTAGGCTCTGTAGTTCCCCCTGATGATTATGCACATAAGTTTTTGCATAGCTATTCTCCATTATCTTTGTGACTTGCAAAATTTAATTTACTTTAACTATCATGCCAGATTTATAAAGGGGTGCTTTCTGATGGAATGCAAATTGCTATTAGAGGTTTGAAAATGAGAAAGAAACATGGCCCTCAGACATACATGCACCATGTTGAGATGATTTCAAAACTAAGGCATTCACACCTTGTTAGTGCACTTGGTCATGCTTTTGAGAGCAACCAAGATGATTCAAGTGTAAACAATGTATTTCTCATATTTGAGTTTGTTCCAAATAAAAGTTTAAGAAGCTGTGTTTCGGGTAAGGAAAATTTTCCATCACAATCTTCCTTCTAAATTCCCACATACCATAAGTTTCATTTATTTTGTACACTAAAGTCCTTTCTAGGACTTGTTTGGTTTAACATTTTATTTTCATTTTCTACTTTTGCATATAATTACAAAAATGTCAATTTTTTTTCATTTTATTTCCTATTTTGAAATAGTTGTTTGAAAAACAAATCATTGTAAACGTTTTCTCAAACCAAACAGGACCTAAACTTTTCTCATGTTCACATAAAAGGAAATGAATATTTCCTCTAACATATACTTTCAATAGGATCTTCTGGGAAAAAGCTTTCTTGGACTCAGAGAATAACAGCTGCAATTGGAGTGGTGAAAGGCATTCAATTTTTGCACACAGGGATAGTGCCTGGACTGTATTCAAATAATCTGAAGATAACAGATATTCTTTTGGATAACAATCACAATGTTAAAATAAGCAGTTATAATCTGCCACTCTCTGCTGAAAATAAAAGAATGGTAAATGGAAAAAATCTTTGTTTATATTACTACTACCTTCACTCATTTCTGATTTTACTCATCATAATTGTTTTCTTTAAAACTTTCAGATCAGCAATGGAACTTCCCCTGGCTTTAAAGGAAATGTCCAAGCAAGGTAAAAAAAGAATATTAATTACCGATATTGTAATAAAGCCTAATTTTAGCTACTAAGAAAGTAGGAAGTGTTATCTAAATACACTCTTTATTATTGAGTGAAATGCAATTCATGTAAGCGTTTACTAAATGATACGGGTCCCACTCTGTTCTAGGTTGGTTTCATTCCCCTATTACATGGGTTCCACGTGAACTTCAGCATTAAAAGGGTATGTTGATTCGATGGAACTTTCAGGGTTATTGTATTTAGCAAATTGAACACGACAGAATTAAATGTTTTAACACTGAATGGGTTCACTGTCATTGGATTTTCCCATGAAATGCATTTTATCATATATGCTTTCTGTTTAAAGTTGAAATATATACTAGTAGTTGCAGAAATAGATAGGTAAGAATTTTATTAATTCTTCTTCACCCCCTGATGCATATTCCCTTGGATAAATCTCAACCCTGATCCATATATGTCTGCTTCTTCCAATGCTAACCACTCCATTGGCATCTCTAATGTGAAGAAATGTTAGTGAAATGTCGACCCTTAAATGTTTCAAATTTCAATATCTACAATCATGTGGACTAAGTATAAAATCTTTTCCTGAGTCTTGTACTACTAAATTGGTGCTTTGTTGATGGTCTCTAATACTGTATAGTTCTTTTCAATTGGCATTAATTGAGGTGATTGCATTAATTATTTATGCAGGATCAAGGATGCAGACAAGAATGATGTCTATGACATTGGGGTAATCTTGCTAGAAATCATTCTAGGACGACCAATAATGTTCCACAATGAAGCTGGAACATTAAAAGATCTTGTGAGTATTACCTTCAAGTGTCATGCTAAAATTTACATACAGTTGTTTAAGTGCTTTTGCTAGAGGGCGAGTCCAGACACAGCGGTAAAGTTGTGTCTTGGTAACTTGTTGGTCATGGGTTCAAATCCGGAAACAACTTCTTTGCATATGCAAGGATAAGACTGTGTACAATATCTCTTCCTCTTACCTGCGCATAGCGTGAAACCTCCGAGTAATGGGATACATAGTAGTAATAGTAGTGTTTAAGTGCTTTTGCTAATGTTCTCCAACCAAACTTCGCCACTTCTACTGTGCATGAAACGTTGCACAACAAAAAGGATATTGTAGTAGATGTGTTATTTTTTCCTGTATAAAGATAGCACAAAATAGTCCTGTTTGTTGGTCATCATTCAGCTAAAGACACAAAATTGTCTTGTGATTCAATTACTTGCGTTGTGCTGTACTCTTTGTAGTGTCCCATAATATAAATCAAATGCAACCTGAGCAACACTGTGCAACATATCTGAATTACAACCTAACTTTCCTGTGTTAAGCACAAGAGGTAGTAAAGTACTTCCTCCTAATTCTAACGATGAATGTTGTTGTGTTCTCTTCTGCAGTTACAGGTAAGCATCAAAACTGATGACATAGCTAGAAGGAGTATTGTAGACCCAGCAGTTCACAAGGAATGTTCAGATGATTCATTAATGACAATGATGGAGATATGTGTAAGGTGTCTCTCTGGTGACCCAACTGAAAGGCCTTCTGTGGAAGATATTCTCTGGAATTTACAGTTTGCAGCACAAGTTCAGAATTCATGGAGAAGAGACTCAAGTGATCACATTTACTCACCTGCACCATCCTACATGGAGACATAATTAAGATTTGTATGAAATTTCTAGCAACTAATAGGGTGTATGTTACCTTGTACAAAAGTTTGATTTTACATCATGATTGTCACAATTTTATAATCCCGTTCGTTATCAGAATTCAGTACGTGTGTCTAAATTTTCCCCCTCTTATTTATTTATTTGTTTTTGTTATGGTTTTCATCCAATTCTTTGAATGCATAAAGTCAATCTCGGGTATTTCAATTTTTCACTTTCCCATTACCCAACTCCAATTTTGATGGAGGCCAAAATTATGGTCATGGACAGCTTATTAAAACCTCCGTGTAATTGGATTGATATCTTCAATGTATGCAGGTTACATATTTCACCTCTCGTCAATTGAAAAAAAAGTTTTTTTTAGGCAAAAAACACAAAAGCTAGGTTTAATAACTTTAGATTTGATGTATTTATTCCTAAATAAACTTCAAATTAGATGTAAATCGATTGATTAATTTAAGAGGTAAAACTAAGCACACAATTACATTTACCCTTATTTGAGTGAATCCATGATGACGGTGGTATTGTTGTAAGTTGTAACAATAAATTTCACAGTTTTTATGATTATGAATGTATGGTCTTTGCATTAAATTCATCGTGTACTTCCAATGTAGTTGTTGTTATAACAGAAAAGTTTCTCTGGTTATGCCGGTATGGTCTCGTGACTCTGAAACATAAGCGGTGTAAGAATTGCTTTGAATATAGTATATACTACCTTCTTCCTAGTAAGGTCATTAATTATGGCATGAGAAAAGTAACTGACATTTTCCAGTATAGGGTCATTACATATGACATTAAAACAGCTAATTCAAAAAGAGATTCTATAGGTTTAATTTTGGATAAATATATATATTCTCATTCTTGAATTTGTTAGACATTGATAATTAGATTTTTAAACAATGAAAAATTAAAATTTTATTTTCAAATTTGTAAAAAAGTACGACAAATTAGTATTTATTGTTGGTTTTCTCTATTAACCTAAACAAATGTGTCTATTTGACATTTTCAATGATAACATGACAATCTCACATGTCATTTACATGAATGTCATGTGTCAAAAAATTAACTTTTTGATTGATATTTGAACTTATTAACTTCTCATTTTAATCCTTGAACTAATCAGTATGTGTCATTTTGTTCCTTAAAAACATTTTTAAATTTTTAATTAAGTGTCACACTATATATAAATTATTAACATAGTAATAATAAATGATATTTGTTTATACTGATAACAATTATTTATGACAATAAAAATTGAGTGAAATATAATTGTCAAGTATAAAAATAAAAAATATTATATTTTATTTTGAAATCACTATTAATTTATTTATTATATTTAATTAAATTAAAATTATAACAAATAAAATTATAACAGTGACAAACAATAATACAACTTAATTGAAAATAAATAAATATATGAAAATCAAATTAATTTTTCATAAGAAACAAATTAAAAATGTGTATTATGTAAATATATAGATGCTAACAAATAATTTACTTTTAAAAGTTTGGATATTTATTTAACTAAGGAGGAAATTAAAAAAACAAAGAGATACAAAATTGATCATTTTCTTTGACCAAAATTTAAGATGAAATTGGATATTTTTGTTTTTTTACCTTTTATTGTATTTTCTTTTTTTTGTATACTCCAACATGACTAATATAATAGGTGAACTATATTTTATACTCAATTTTGTATGTTGTATATATTATATACTCCAACATGATAAGCGACGGCTACTTTATCCATTGAAAATATAATAAACAAACTATATTTTATGCTCAATTTTGTAGGCAATATATTTTTTTATTTATAATGGGTCATGTCCTATAATACTCAATCGTTGAGCAATGATGTAAAAATTACAAAAGGATATGTAAGAAAATGATTCTAACACTTTTATTTTTCATGTCCTCTTTATATTCCATTATTATAATGGATCAAGTATTTTTTTTTTAAACTATTTTTTCGTCATTAACATTATTTCATAAAATAGATTAATTAATTAAGATAATATTCTACACATATTAATAGCATATAATAACTTAATTTGGGTAGAATATCTGGTTTCGAACCTTATAGAATAGTGTTAGTAATGTCTTGGATTTAACAGTTATTATTATGATGTAACCACTCAAATTTTAGTTTTATATTTATAGTATAATTGAAATGATAGAATCAGAGAAAGAATAAAAGTGAGAGAATATAGTAATGCTTATGTTAATAATTTCATACAATATGAGACTTAATTGAAAATTAAAAAGTGCTTTCAGAAATCAAAATGATAGTACATGTTAAGTTCAAGGATCAAAATGTCAACAAGTTATTAAATTCAAGGACTAAGATGATAGCAATTTGCTAAGTTCAGCGACCAAATCAAAAAGTCAATTTTTTGACGTGACAGTCATGTAGATGACATGTGACAGACACATAGATGACATGTGATAACTTTCAGTTGTCACATCATCACTAGAAGTGTCATGTAGACATAATTATTTGAGTTAACAAAGAAGACTAATGATAAGATTAATTTGTCGCACTTTTTATAATTTCAGGGATAAAATTTTAATTTTTCATCTATCCAGGACCTAACTGTCAGTGCCTAACAAATTCAAGGACAAAAAATTGTATTTATCCGTTCAATTTTTGTTATATTTTATAACTAGTAATCTTATACCATAGTCTTAATTTTGCAATCTCACTATATTTATGATGACATGCACCATGTAATTGTAACAAGTGTTATAATTAGAAATTGTTCCACTTTGTACTGTTCCTAGTCCTTAAAATTATGTACTTTGAAGGGAAGTTTTATGACGTCTGAAAGTCTTAGTTGTCCTCTTCATCAAATAAGTTGATTGCAAGATTCTAGACTCAGATGTTGCAAAGACCATTTGAGTTTCAAAGACTTATTATGTTTTCCTTTTTTCCTTTCAAAAAAAAATGAATAATGTTGTTGTTCTTACCAAAATTTGAAAGTGGTGCACATTAGGGTGAACGTGACCAAGATGGGTTCCAGATCCTGTACGTCGGATGATGAGTCGACTTTGTTAAGAGGGGAGACCTGCAAACAAAGGAGAGGACTCTGACGCTCAAGTAAGTGTATAAATTATATATGTATGAGTGAATGAATATACGAGACTGAGTATTAGTCCGTGTGAGAGGGTGAGAGTAGATATTTCTCGGTGTGAATTATTGTTGGTGAGAATGTGTAGAAGGGTTAGACGAAACCTGGTATTTATAGCGTGGATGAGGAGCCCCCAGTCCTTGTTTGTTGGGGTTGTTACAGTGAGTAATAGTGTTTGTAGATAATTATTAACCTATAAATAAGGACTAATAAATAATTGCAGGTTATAGATAATTAGGCTTACAGATAATGTGTACATTATAGATAATATGTAGCTTATAGATAATATGGTGACTTGTAGATAATTAGGTACCTGCCATTTGATAAGGAGGTTGCAACATTAATAATAATATTTGAATAATAAAACATTAAAGATATCATGTGGCCCAATAGCCAGACTACTGAGGGGGAGATGTTTGTGTTCCTGTAGTAGGGCTGACGTGGAGGGTTGACACCTGTGTTAGAGCACCGCGTAAGTGGCCACATGTATTTAGCGGACCTGGACAGTATAGTTGTGTACCAAAAAAATATAACATTACGTGTTTGGGGAAAATACAAACTTTTTTTCATGATCTCTACATTTTAGAAATTAGTCTCATGAATTTCAAGATTTTGACTCTGGGATGCATGCTTTTAGAAAGAAAATAAAAAATAAAATTTTGTAGATGGTGTTATACCCTAATTCTGTCCGGGTCCCAAAAGAAAACAAAAGGAGAAAAAAAAAGTAAAAAAAATGAAAAAAGAGAACCAAAAAAAAGAAGAAAAAAGAAAGAAATAAAACAATTTAAAAAAAGAAAAAAAGAGCTCCAAAGGGACCTAGTAATAGAAAAAAAAATTATTGCACATACAAGGCACGGATCCCGAAGGACGAGGCTGATCAATCCCATAACACATTTGGCATCGTTGTCAAAGAAGGGAAAAGGGTCTCTCAGGTAAACTCTCATTCTTTCCCTCTCCTCTATTTCTTCCCATTCTTCTCTCTTTTCTTTTTTTTTTTCTTTCATCTCGCCATCGTGCATAACCACCGCGCACCACCTCGTGCCACCACCATCGCTATCGCCCTCCTAGCGGCCTCACGCCGGCAGGCCCCCTCGCCGGTGGTGTTAAGGGGCCATGCCTCTTGCATTAAGGTTCTTTGATCTTCCCCGCTCCATCACCACGCACCATCACAAACCACCACCAAGAACCACCACCGTTGTGCCGTCGACTTCCCAGGCCAGCCTCGCGCCACCGATCCTCATGCCGGTGAAGTCAAGGGGGCCTTACCACCCTTCGTGGTGGTGCCCCCCTTTCTCGTGCCATTTGGCTGCAAAGGGCTGTTATGCCCTATTGCTATTTGCGGGTTGTTCTGACTTGGTTCCAACCCTAGCCCTAAAAAAATAGTTTTCTTATTTGCACCCATATTTTAATAAATACAACCCTCCTCACTTTTGGGCCTGACCCATTCTGAAACAAAATAAATAATGTTATTTACATCTGTCATTTTCTTAACTCAACCCTTTACCTGTTGAGCCTGCCCCATTCTGAGACAAAATATGTAATGTTATTTACAACCACAGTTTTCAAAACTACACCCCTTACCTTTTGGGTCAGTCCCATTTTGAAATTAAATAAGCACTTCTAATTACACTTATTTTCTTCATGTATGCATCCCTAATTACTAAATATATTCTCCACTTTTGTTCTATCTTTTTCTATTACCATTTGATTTATTTAATTATGTAAATTTATATCAATTATTTATTTATTTTTGAAATTCCACTTTAGTTTATGTTTCTTACCATTTCATGTCTGAGTGTTTGAGTAGCATGCAAACACAACCTGGAGAATTGTTGTCATGTCTTTGTGGGTTGTGAGTTTGCTTAAAATTGCTGTATGAGTGCGAAATTGTGGCCCACTATTAATCAGGTTATGCATCGAGTTGAAGGGTTTTCCGAATTTATATTCTTGCTTCTAGCCACTGTGGATGATAATAAGGTCTCTGAGTGTTGTATGATTCTTTGGAGTCTACGAAAAAATAGAAATGAGCAACTCTGGGAAGATATCTTGAATGCTCCTGGCAGGGTAGTTCAAAGAGCGAGAGAGATGCTTCAGCAATGGAGGAGCACTCAGATCATTCATAGTGCTGACAATGGCCCGGTGAAGAGGCATCAAGCACCAAACAGATGGAAACCTCCCCAACAAGGTAGCTTGAAGTGCAATGTTGGTGCAACCTTCTTTCAGTCAGAAGGTAAGATGAGTATGGGTTTCTATATTCAAAATATTCAAAACGATTACAGGCAGGCTGTTCAGGCCCAAACTTTGTTGCGAGATTTTATTCCCAAGGTGGTCGAAGGTGAAGCAATTGCAGCGCTAGAAGCCATTAGGTGGCTAATGGAATTAAACTTAAACCAGGTTATTATAGAGGTAGACTGCCAACGTGTAGCTTATAGTATTGCTTCAGCTAACATTGAGTTGACCCAGTTTGGCAGCATAATTAGGTGCTGAAGAGATCATTTGAAAGCAGAACCAAGTTATAGGGTATGCTTTGTTAGAAGGCAAGCAAACCTAGTTAGTTGCTCATGGCCTAGCTAGGGCATCTCGAGATTGTTCTAGTCCTCAAGATTTCTATCATTTACCGCATTGTATTGCTGAGTTATGCTCTTATGATCTAATAATATGAGTATGTTTCCTTAAAAAAAAAAAAATTAAAAAACTGTTTCAACTTTTTAAAGTTTAAACACTTCAGGAGTCTACAAAGAAATGAAATACGTTTTAATTTTCATTATTACATGTTTTTGTTACAATGAAGACATTAATTTTAAAATCTCCACCCCTTTTTTTCAATGTCTATGAAGAAAATAAACCCTATAGACTTATCATTTTTCCCTGAAGTGTGTGCAAGAAACAGTTTGACAATCATCGAACCATGGCATTGCTTTCTAGCCTCCCCTTCTTGAAGTGTTCCATTAACAAATTCACCCCCGAGTCTCCAAAGTCCATCCATATGATTTTACCTTTCATAATATGTCAATATGTCAAATTTGTCCATCATAAAAGTCCATACCACTCAACCATTCTAGAGATCCTAGTCCTCTCCAAGATTAGGTAAGCACAAAATGTATTCAATAGTTCTTAGTCAAACATGGTTGGCCAGCCAGAAGCCCAAGCAAAACTTTAAGTTACCTTTACCATGCTCTAATCTGATAATAACTTGAGCCCCTCTATTCCCTGATTTTTCATCTTCTAGGGCTCTAACTCAACAGCAATAAGTACAAATTCAGAGTTAAACAACAAAAATATAGTGAACATGTACAATTAATGGACTTGAATCTCATTTTGAGTTACTTTCTAGGGTAAAATGTTTAGTCTCAAAATATGTTGAAATTCAGTTTAGTCTTATAAAAATTTAATATGTTTTTAGTCCCTATTTTTATAAAAAATTATGTGGTTTTAGTCCCTTATCATCAGTGACTAAAAACATGTGTTCCGTTAAAATGCAAAACTAAAACATATTAAAAATTTATAGGGACTCAAATCGAATTTATAGATATTTTATGGGACCAAAAATATATTTTATCCTATTTTCTAATAGAAAAGTTGAAGTGATTCTGAAAGCTACTGCTAAAATGTTTAAGCTGTGGAACAGTCAACAAATGAAATAAGATATACAATCATATGATGTATGAAAACTGCAAAGAATTTCATGTTATTAATCTCAAAATAGTATATGCCTGATTTATTCCTTTGGCAATGAAAACCAGAGTCCAGGAGGACACTGTAATTTTGCATTATATAAGCAATGTCTTCTACTGTAAGAATTTGTGGTCCGCATTTATTCATTACTGTGTGGACCAATCCATCATATCCTGCTTATCATATCCATGATGTGGTTCAGCAATTTCCAACCCCAGGCTAAAATAAAATAACCAAAAAGTTTTCTCAGCATATCCTACTTATCATAGTCATCAGAAATAATAGCTATGATAAAGGTGAAAATGACAACAGCTATTGATCAAAGGAAACACGGAATGAAGAAAAACATAAATTAATCAACTTCTACACAAAAAATAACAGGTAAAGTCAAAAGGGAAAAGTATGTGGTGTGCACTAAAATATGCATTGATGTCTTGAAGCAAATATATGACTATAATTTACCTGATCGCAATAGAGATTGTTACCAATAGCATCATTTTGACTTCATCTATGTATAAGACAAGAAGAAAGAAAATTTGCTACGAGCAGCCTGTGGCCTGAGCATTTTTCACTTTGCTATAATCAGCTTTCAAGATACAATACAAGGCCAATCTTTTGGAAAAAAGGAAAGAAAACAATAAATAAATTCCTCAAAAAGTCTGAAAACAGCACACAAAGAAGTCATGATATGCAAATTCCTAACCTAAGATTGACTGGACAATAATGAAAATATGAAGATCAAATGAAACAAAGAATCATCTCAAAGGAGTAATATCTTGATTGCAACTGTTTAGAAGCCTAAATATCATACCTCGGTCAGATTTCAAGTTCTTCCATGACTCTTTCTTTACCATGAAGCAAATGGTGAGACAAGGTTGAGATTCTTATTGACTGGTGAACATACAAATTAAAATTTCTTCAAGGTTCTTGCCATGGCTATCTTCTTTATAACATCAATACATTGAATTATCCATGACAGAAATGGCCTTTCTGAAGTCTTCTGTGCCTCATCTAACTACAAATGCCAATTTGACATGGTTGAGCTGACAAAACCTAAAACTGGAACATAATACAGGATTTTACATTCTTTCCTGAAAAGACTCAGAGCGCAAGAAAGCAGCAGGGTTAGCCCTTAGAATTTGATTATCATCTAAAATATGAGGACTGGCCTGTGACTTTGGTTCAAATGATTTAAAAACACTTCCTTTCATAATGAATTTGTTCTGTTCAGACTTTGTCGCCAAAGTTGACCATATAGAACTATTTGCTGCCTCTTCTGGGTCATTAATTCTTACAGTCTTAGGTACCCAAAGATTCTGTTTCATTGCATCTTCCCCCCGTGTACTTCCATCTCTAGAATGTTTTCCCAAGGTTGGGGACCAATTACCCGAACAAGTATTGTTGCTAACTGAACATGAAGACAATGAGATGCTACTAAATGCAGATCCAACCAATGAAGCCTCTTCTTTTTGTTCAGCCCAGCTTGACATAAAACCTGAATACGAATAAGGCACCCCTGGAAGTGTTACTGTTGGCATGGAGAAGCCAGGAACTGCCATCATGGTTGGAGAATCTGTGTAAACAGCTCTAGAACTTATGTTACTAGGCCTAAACTCCTTGACATTCCAACACGGATTCCATTGGTAAGGCAATGAAGGAACATGATAATAATGAAATGAATGTAAAGGAACAAAACCATTAGAGTGTTGTGGCAAACCAAGCTGCTCTATTTCATTAAATCTCATAGAAGAGCTGGAAGGCTCCTCATCATCATCTTTGAGAGTGGAAGAGTCCACTTCAATCTTTGTCAGGCCATTGAGACTTAACACAGTTTCTAAAGATTCACCAAGAGGAGTTTCCTCCCCTCCTTTGATAGATCTTGAATTCACAGGAAGTCCATTAGATAAGAGGAGCATATCACTAGCAGGTTTAGAATCTGTCTGGATCACAGATGAAGCATCAGGAGTCATAGGTATCTGACAATACTGCAAAGCTGAGTGCTTATTCTTACGCTTACCGGCCCCAACAGGGACGTTTCTAATCGTCCCCCCAGCTGTCCAATACCTTTGGCAATTTTTGCAGAAATGCCTAGGTTGGTTAACATTGTAATTGTTGAAGTAGCAAAACTTTGTTTCCAAACTATTGCAACGAGGACATGGCAGGACCTTGTCTGGCTTCTTGAAAACTTTTTCTTGATGATCAATTTCTCTTTTAGCATTCCTGTGTTCATTAGTCCTATGAACTACTTTAGGCACCAGTTTCACTGTAGGATTTTTATACAAGTTTGGAGTACCATAACCATCTTTGTGTGGATCAATCAGTTTGTTAGATACTTCATTCAAAGGAACATCTACTTCATCATTAGTTGATTCTTCAAGTCCATTCTGCAATTGAGGATCATTCTGTGTCAGCTGGGCATACATGGAATAGACAACTTGCAATAAGAGTTAAGACCAAAGGCGCTAACTCTGTGACAGAATGTACGGGTTGGCATAAAATATGCATTCCAATATAGAAAATTATACAATAAAAAAGCCACACATTAAGCACATCTCAGTATGTCTGCTCCAGCGAAGTGATCAAAAGTAGATAAACAATAGGACATTGAGAATCAATTTGAAAACACAATCACCTTCAACTTCTAACAAAACATAACAAGAGTAAGAATCTTCATTCACCATGCCTCATCCATATTACACTGCTACAGCTATTATAACACAACCTACTAATTTGGCCTCATTTAAACTGCATAATGTTCATGACCTGTTAAACAATGCAGTCCGATTTTAAAAACAGAACCAAACACAAATAATTCAAATCAATTCCACCACTTATATTTACTAAAAAACTAAAAAAAAAAAAAAAAAAAAAAAACTACGTACCCATTACCCAGAGGCTCCACGGTATGCGCAGGTAAGGGGAAGGAATATTGTATGCAGTCCTGTCCTTGCATATGCAAGGAAACTGTTTCCGGATTCAAACCCATGACCAACAAGTCACCAAAACACAACTTTACCGTTGTGCTAGAGCTCGTCCTCCCACCACTTATATTTACTATAGAACAAAAAAGTCAAAGCATGATTTTCTTTTATTTACTTTATAGTTCCATGCCTATAACAAGCCTCCCTACCTTTACAACAACAAGAGCCTTATTCCACTAGTTGAAATTGGATACATGGATCTATCAATGTTATTGGACTCAATTAAAGACCAAATTCTCAAGAATATTATTCACCACAGGATCCCTCTTAACAATTTTCTCCAATGTATTTCTTGGTCTCTCTCTATCCTTTTTCACATGGCTAAAAATGATACAATCTACTCTTCTCAATAGCTTCTTTTTTTTTTGAAAAAAAAAAAAAAAAAAAACCCCTTCGGATACCTGGTGCATAATATTTTGGGGGTAGGCATGTGAACCACATTGAAATATTCATTATACAAATAACTAATAAGCTTGCAACATGAAGACCAAATCTTGACAAGAAAAAAGAAAAGAAAAAACAATTTTCTATCATTTAAACAATCAAAAGCAAATCGTGTATAGCTTTCATACGCCATTTTAGTACGGCAAATAAAAGTCCAGCCTTTTCTTATTGTGAGTTTAAAAATGCAAACTATAGCATGAACCTTACTGAAAAACTCTCACAAGAAAAAGAGCAGCACGTGAGAAGGAACAAATCACGAGAATGAAAATGAAAGTGTAGAAAAGGGTTGAATGGCATGACCATGATGATGATGGGTTGAAGCAAAGTCTGAATCTGAGTCAAAGAGAGTGAATCTGTGACGTGAGTGGTTGGCTTAATGTGAATGTGAATATTATGAATATCTGCTCCAAAAAGCTTTATTGCAGAATCTTGAACTTGGGACAACTGGAACCCAGTCAGTTTACTTAGGACCCAAAAGGTGTCTTGAGATGGCGCAACAAGCCAACAACACAACCCACAACCATGGAAACCAATCTGTTTATTTGCCATAACAAGAAAATAAAAATTAAATGATATTTTGGAATTACCTTTATAAGATTTTAACATACTGGCATTTTTTTAACCATATAAGTACGAAATATTAAGTAATTTTTTCCGTTGTTGAGGAGTCCAACTAGTCACTTTTAGTAACTTTTTTATGCACTAAACTCAAATTTAGTAACTTACTTCAAGGATTTGAATCTAATTCTAGTTGGCTAATATAACGTTAGTATGAGGCTATGAGCATGTTGGTTTCATATTATAAATTAAATTTTCATTTTATATAAACTTTTCAGTTTTCATGTTTCACCGTTAAATTTATAGTATCGAGAATAAATTATCCGAACCATTTATATAAAATTGTTTTTTTTATCGAAACCATATAATCATTTTATCATAAACTATGTAAGTAAAATAAACTTTTTTTTTTCTTAGTATGAGAAATTGGATAATTTTCAATTCATTAAATCAAAAATTAATCTCGTTTATAATATTATTGTTACTAATTCAAAAAAAATTGTACATGAAAGGAACTAAACGCAACAAACATTTAATTAAGTTTAATAATTTAAAATTA
>PYAF01001113.1:0-19593 GCA_007407185.1 Glycine tomentella | reverse complement strand
ATTTTATAATCTTAACTAAAAATTAAAAAAAAGATTAGCAAAGTACATAAAAATGAAAATAGAATATGTGAGTTTATTTAAACTTAATATTTTTAAAAGTGTTTTTAATAAATATATTTTATAGTTTTTGTGAATGATAGTGCATAGTGTATGTATATTATAAAAATAAAAAAATAATATCACCTTTATAAATAAATAAAAAATAATAGATAACTCTAATAGGGTAATTCTAGTATCACACATAATGCTATTAATGTTTTTGTTTAAGGTAAATGTTAACTAGGGTCCTAAGGGTATTAGTTAAGAAATTTAAAGTAGGAATGTTTTTATTGGGAGGTGAAAAATTGTATTGTCCATTATCTTTTTTACACTCTCCTATAATTTACATACATTTCCTTTTTAATTTCTTAACCAATATCATAAGGGCACTGGTTAACAAGACTCTTTATTTAATTAAAACACTGGATGTAATTGGTCACATAAATTCATCTCAACTAGATCTTGACGAGTATTTAGACGATTATTTGTCTTGCCTTTAATGTTAAGAAGCGTGCCGATTACACTACCACACACATTTTTCACCACATGCATAACTCAATTAAATGTCTAAATCGAACCAGTATGAAATATCAAAGAAAATCAACCTCTTCTTTCATATGCTTTTTTCACATGTCAGTTTTTTTTGGGTTTTTCCAAATATAGTATTGATGTCCTCAACTTGCTCAAAAACTTGCTTACAAGTTAAGGGTATCGACCCAATTTCATTATCTTGACTTCCATTAAAAGTTTTTTCAATTGCCAATAAGGGTGATAAGGTTTGAGAAAACGTCGATGTCGAGTATAGATTGTTTTTCTTTCACATTTTAGTTGTACATAGCTTGTGTCTTCTTCACAGATGTGGCATGCATGATGCCCTTTAATATTATATCCACTCAAATTCCCATATGCTGAAAGTCATTGATAGTACAAAATATCATTGCATGCAACTTGAAGGTCTTATTTCAATTTCCATCAAACACGTCAACCCCTTCCTCCCACAACTTTCTCAAGTCTTCAATCAAGGGGCATAGATAAACAATAATGTCATTTTGTGGTTGTCTTAGCCCCAAAATCATCATAGACAACATCATGTATTTTTGCTTCATGCACAACCAAGGAGGAAGGTTGTAAATTACTAACAAAAAAAGCATTGAATTGTGGTTAGTGTTTAAATTAACAAAGGGATTCATTCAATGACAAGTCTAAGCCTAAGATTTCTTGTCTCTTTCCCAAAATCTGGACACAAACGATTATTTTTCTTCCATTGGGAAGAATCAGTCGGATGGTGGAGCATTCCATCATAGTTTCTCCCATCTGCATGCCATATAAGGTCTTTTGCATCATTTTTATTAGCAAACAATTGCTTAAACTTTGGAATAATAGGATACCATAACACCTTTACTGGGGGACCTTTCATCACTACTACACTTGTGATCCTTCACTTTGTATCATGATACCCCACACTTGGGGCATTTATGCATTTCTTTAAACTAATCTCTATACAGTATGCAATCATTAGGGCATGCATGGATTTTCTGATACTTCATACCCATCGAACATAATATCTTCTTCGCCTCATAGTAATCAAACTTTTGTCACTCCATCCATATTTGACCTTCACATTAACTAAACTTAACAACATTGACAACAGTGTCAATGACTTATTGCACCCCGGATACAAAAGCTTCTTCAAATCACTTTTCAATGTATCATACAAAGAGACATGTTCTTGCTGAAAAGACTGTTGCCCAAGATCACAAATCATGTCCTCTAATCGATCTCGCATTTTTATATCAACTTGCTTAGTTTGGGACCCCTTTTGCATGTCTGTCATATCCATGTTGTATAATTCGTCTTAATCTTATCACAAAGAAGATGTTCTCGTCTGTCGTCTACTACTTGTCATTTCCCATTCAAACAGTTAATACAAGGACAAATATTTTCCATCCTCATTCGTTCAAGTTCTTTCTAAGGCAAATTTCAAGAACTATTCAACCTCATTCTCATACATAGAGCTCATGCGACTTGCATTCATCCAACTTTGATCAAATTATCCTCTTTTGTGATACTCACAAAGTTATTTCATGCATGAAGATTTCACTTTTTTCATTAAAGGTGTGGCCCTATCCCATTCAGGAAGACTTTTTTAATAGGTTAAGTACCTTATATTTAATGAAATTTCGATAGCATTTCGTGTTGATCTCCAAGTACACGACATGAAAGCAGTGACATCAATTCCACCACAATCAAGTATGCACCCAAAGATTAAAGAGAAATGTGCTATACTGAAATTTCATCAAATTTAAGAAAAGAAACTTAACCTATACGTATGAATCTAATATAAAAAAATAACTTTTCCCAAATTGTCAAAACAGACAATTCAAAATTCAATACAATGATTAATCTAAACTGTCTGTATTAATCATTGTATTGAATCTCAAACAAGAAACTAAGGTTCACTCGTAATAAACATAACTTGCATATAAAACAATAGTCATTAATCACATAAACAAGTTATAAGAGCATTTGTAAGAAAAAAAGCCTAAAAAGTGTATGAAAGACATTTCTACTTGAAAAGATGGTTACTAACAATATCAATGAATGTTGTGATGAGGGTGCAAACAAGAAAATAAAAGATCTTACAAATTAAATCATATCAAAAAATTCACTACTACAAAATACACATTCAACATTGGTTACAAGAAAAATCGATGTTAAATTATACACGGTGACATTTCCGTAAATAATTGGATCTTCTTAACATCGGTTTCGAAAAACCGATATTGTTAGTAATTACTTAACATCGATTTTTTGAAAAACGATGTTGTTAGTACAATGTTAACATCGATTTCAAACAACCGATGTTAAGTAATTATAAACAACATTAGTTTTCAAAAACCGATGTTGTAAAATGAGTAGATAACATCAGTTTTTAAACAAAAACCGATGTTAGTTCTTTTTATAGTTCAATATGGATAGGCCCAGAGTGGTAAGCGTGCAATAGAAGGAAAATAATAATAATAATAATAAGGTGTGTGAAAGCTTGACAAGATAAGCTCCATCATGAATTTCAATTCACTTGAATTGAACAATGACAGTGAAGAGATCCTCAACGCGAAATTGATTCTTGATGAGGAAATCAAAGAGGTTTCAAAAGACACTATTAGTTCCCAAGACCCCATGTTAGGGCTATCCGCCATGTCGACGATGGAAACTGATGGAGTTTTTCGGCCGTTGATATTCTTTCAATATCGCCTAAAATAAACACCAAGCCTCCGCCCCGTGGCCGTTGAGAAGAAGATGAAGAAGAAGAACGTGGCCATGCCGACGGAGAAGCCCATGTTAGGGTTCGTTCGTTGCCTTTCTTTTATTTCTCTTTGTGCTCTCATCTTTCATCTTCTATTTGTTCATTTTAAAGTCGCACGATGTTGAAGGGTATGTCTCAAGGTCGATTTTGTGAAGAACAGGTCACTCTCTTCTATCTCATTTGGGTTAGTTATCTTGTTTTTTTCCTTTCGTTTTTGATGTTTTGATTTCTGGATTGGGGTTAGGGGTTTTCACAATTAGGGATTTTTGTAATTGTTGATTTTTTTCATTGGGGTTATGGTTTTTGCAACTAGGATTTCCTCATTCCAAATTTCATTCAATGTTTACAATATAATTCTTTACTTCTTCAACCTGTTATTTTGTTGCAAGTCTTGTTGTTGTAGTGTTGCTTTATGCTCGTGTTTGTATATCTCACAAAATAACTTGTGTTTTTTTCTTCTAGGAAGTTGCTGATGTTGCAAAAAGTGTTATGGCTAGTGTGGTAGTGTTGGGTATGACTCATACTTTGCCTTTAGGAGATAAGTTGCTCGCAGACGAGGGTCTCGGGGGCAGTGCCCCTAAAACTTTTCGAGGCCTAGTACTGTTGTGGGCCTGAGGTTTATTATTTGTAGTTTGGACTTGGGCCTATGAATAGCTACGGTGCTTAGGGTTTCTAAGCCTATATATTTCCTTGTAATCTGAGTGCATTGTAAAGAGTGTGTGAGGATAATATAGAGAAAAGATGGACGTAGCCCACATTGAGTGAACTAGGGTAAACACTGTGTGTTATTTTTCCTTTCCTTTCTTTCTTTTTGTTTTTCTCGATTATCTTTGCAAAACTTGTATTTGGCGGGTTAGGTTACTAAACTAAAAAAAAAGTGATAAGGTCCACCTTTGGGCTTTGAAAAAAGGCTTCATACCATCAAGAATATATAGGGAAGGTCTCACTCTCACGCCTTTTGCGTTGAATTCTGCAGTTCGATCGTTGGAAATAACAGCTCGAACAAGGTCGGGCATCGTCCACTCCAGCGGTACTTGTCTATTAAGGGCTTTTCCCTTACTAGTCAAGTGGTAAGTAGGGTGCTATTCGATGAAGAAAACATACTTTAAGAAAGTGGTTCAGGTATCTCAGCTGGTTAGAGCAAAGGACTGAAAATCCTTGTGTCAATGGTTCGAATCCACTTCTAAGCAGGCTTTGGGTCCAAAGGACAGGTTATCTGACAATAGAAAAGGAAGTATCCAGCGTGCTATCTTCTGGAACGGAACAAGGGCTTGAAGAGCTTTCTTGAGGGATTACGGGATGAAGCTACTAGTACAAGACCCTGACATCTCCTTTTCAATTGAGCTTCCCCCGCTCGGAGTGGCATCTAGCTCCTGGGTTCATTTGCTGAATCACCTTCCACTTTGACTTCCACCGGACCAAAAGAGAGATCGCCCAATGGCGTAGATTAAGAAGTTTTCGCTTCCTCGTTTGAGCTGCTCCAAACCTTTTCAATCCAAACAACTTTGAAGTCGGCTTGACTTGCTTCTTTATCTTGGTGTCAACATAGGAATGGGAGCAGTTTGAATGGATGCCTTTTTTCCCTTGTTGAATCAGCTAAGTCAGTTTTCTTTTATGAGGGATTGCCTGTTGATGCAAGGAATAAGGGCTTGCTTGATGCCAAGAAGAAGCTGGTGGAGGAATAAGGGCTGCTAAATCATATGCAGTACAGTAGTACGTATTAGGCAAATGGGATTTTTCTTTCCTAGGCTCGGGAGCGTAGTAAGAGGTCTTTGGGCTGCTAAGGAAGGACTTGGCCGGCTAGGAATCCGCCTGACCTAACGACCTTCCTTGTGTGGTAACAAGTCGGTGGCGAAGGTAGTAATCCCTGGCACTCCTTCTCTTCTGATAATTTGAGTTATTCGCTGCTTCCTTTGGTACGCCACTTAGATTTTCTAGTTTGGGAAATGCATGCAGGTGGACTTGTTGTTCATTATGGATATCGCTCTAGTTGAAGATAGGTTTGATTGGCCATCTCTATCTCTAAAGAAGGATGTTTATAGGATTGTTTCATAGTGTAACACCTGTCAGTTGGCTAGGCCAAGAGAAACAACACTGCTTTGTACACCCCTCTGCTTTAGGACCCATGGAACGCACCGCAGCCCTCCTTATACAAGACTTATGCGTGCAATCTCAAATTTTGATCTTTTGTTAGAAAGGGAGAACGAAGGTTTCATTATTGAGAAGCTAATCCGGCTAGTAGTTTGAGGGAGATACCCGTGGGGGTCTCTTACCCATAGACTTGACTGTTTTTTTTTTGTATTATTTATTATGATTTTTCTGTAGTTCAAGGGCACTCTTCCTAATTCGAGTTTAAGATGGAATAAGACCCAGACGTAGAGTCCCGTCGGCTGATAAGGGATTTTTTCTATTGATTTTTTATTCCCTTTAGTCCTTACCTTTAAATAAGGGATTCTTATATTTCTCCACGAGATCTTCAAGCCAGATGGAGTAGTGCATCTCTGTCTTGTTTGGTCAATCACCAAAAGTGGGGGGAACCACTATGGGCGAGACCCCCCGGCCTCGATTCTTTTGCATAGTCTGGGGGCCGACCGCTGCAGAGCTGCGGGGCATAGCGGCGCCCTCACCTTATAAGGTGATGTAGAGCTCCAGGAAGGTCTTTCTTCAAGCCAGCCTAGAGAGTTCATGAGTTGAGGGGTTTTGGAGTTCAGTCGAATATGCCAAGAGGCGCTCACCCAGAAAGGGGCGTAGCCTTCCTGTAGTTCCAGAGACGGTAGGATAAACTAATAAGACCATGATCCTCCTTCTTAGGCCGGTCGAAGTCGAAGGGTTTCAGATCGAAGGTTGAGGCATTTCTAGGAAGACGGATTATCAAAGGTTACACCTAGGTAGAAAGGGGATTTGACAGATAGAGAAGTGGGACGGAAGTTGAAGGATAGAAAAAGAGCTGAGAATTTCCCAGCAAATGCAAGCATCTCATAGTTCACATTTGATCGATTCAAACCAGCTGCTTAAAGAGATGCTTGCTACCACTTTGTAATTGTATTAGAAGACAATAGCCTAAGACAGCTGTGGCATGCCCTGTTTACAGCTGCTTATCCTCTTCTATAGGTAGCTTGGGAGCACATGCCTATCTGTGTACTGTTCTTTTCGAAAAAGAAAGAATAAGAGAAGCAAGGCATGCAATGTTTGAAGACGCTTGACCGAAACAAGCAACGGACTTAGCGCACTAGTGCGAAAGCTAGGAGTAGGCCATCTATTCCTACTTTACTTTCTTCAAAGAAGCCTTAGATCTCTTTCTCGGTCGAGGTAGGAGTAGGCAGTTCTCTATGAATTGGATGTTGAATTATCAAAAAGATGAGAGGAAGGCGTTTTTTCGATTAGGTGTAAAGGTACCCAAGGACATAAAATGCTAGGTTGTGAGGAAGGCATGGAATCGGCCGGAAAAGACAGATATGAGAATTGCGTATATTGAGTGAGATGCCGCTTCGAAGATATTGTTTACCTAGAATGGTGTGCTTTTCACTACCTTAGGACAGTTAGAGTTACTGCCGTCGTTTACCGAGGCTTCTATTCAAAGCTTATAACACTTCTTCTTCCGACCTTCCAGCACCGGGCAGGTGTCAGACTCTATACATCGTGTTACCACTTAGCAGAGTCCTGTGTTTTTAATAAACAGTCGCTAACCCTGTATGTGCCACTTTCCTAATCAAAAGATAGGAGAGCACCCCTTCTCCTGAAGTTACGGGGTCATTTTTGTCGAGTTCCTTCGACATGGTTCTCTCAAGCGCCCTAGTATACTCTACTTGTTCACCTGTGTCGGTTTGGGGTACGGTCAGTTCACCGTGAGGATCGCCCTCCCAATTCAAAGTTTTTTCCTGGATGTTTCAACCTTGTTGACTATGACAACAGTCGCGACTATAAACAGACTCGTGACTATGGTAGGGCGGTACGCTCTGCTCTCCCCCATTAAAGGGGCCTCGTCCTCTTCCTCAGGTAGGAGAGACTACACCTTTTAGAGAAATATAGAAAATAAAGAGAATAAAAAATCATGGTACTTCGTCCTTCCCTGAAGGTTTGACTTCGTCGGTAGAGCCAGGAACTTTCGGAGTAACCTTATCTGATAAGGATGGATTTGGATAGGCCGAGAGAAAGGAAGGTGGTAGGGTACCAAAGAGGCTAAAAAAGAGTTGTGGTGGGGAGAGTAGTGCTGCCTTAACGAAGCGCGTTGCAGGAGTGAAGCCAGTGATTGATTGATGTACCGAAGCCGATCCTCTAGCTTTCGTATGTCTTTAGTTTAGTAATCCGCTTCGGATTGATCTGTGCCTTGATCGGGAGAAAGAAAGCTAAGGATCCGCCGTAGACACTAGAGAGACCTCCACAAGGCAGGCTAAAAGAGTAAGAAGACAACAAAGAGTTACAACAAGGTAGACTTAAGCAATCTCATTGCCTGAAAGAAAGCTCAGTAGGTGGATTTTCTTCTAGGTAGCAGGTGGAGAGCCGGTTGAAAGGCCTTCTGCCAATTGAGAATGATCCATTAATATAAAAATAAAATAAAAAATCTGTAGGAAGTTATCCGAAGATAGGACTTTCCTCTAAGGCAACCAAAGCCTTTAGCTACTCAACTACTTGAGCTCATTCAATACCAGACAAGTGCTCATTGACTACCAGAACTACTCAGATCAGATCTTGGCTTCCTCCTCCTCCACTGGATCGAGTTCACTTACACTTTCCCTTCTTCATCTCAAGGTTTTGGTACTAATTATGTTAAAAAAAGCTCCCACATTGGTTGGTTAGGTTAAATTATGGGTCTGAAGCCCTGACCTTCTATCATTCCCAAGAGCTAATTCTGACATATCTCTGTTTGAATCGAAACTTCCTCTGTTTGTTGGAAAGAAGTACGCTCTTCGGTCATCTACTCGATCTACTATTTAAGAAGTGAAGCAGCTACTGCAGACAAGACTTAGGGATAGGTAGGCAAGAAAGGATGGACACGGAACTATCTGCATAGTAAGCAGAAAGGACTAGAGCTTCACAGAGGGGTCATCGAGCTAGGTCAGAATCCTCAACTTAAGGCTGATGAAAAAAGAGTCTAATTCTGTCAATAAAGGTATACCCCGGAACCAGCTTTTCATAAAGCTAGCTATTAAGATCAAGAAAAATTATATGGCTAACAAGCAAGAAAACGAAGCGATGAAACCTTGAAGGCCATGAATAACCACCATGCCATTGTTGAAGAGGTCAGGTTGCGTGATCTCCACCCTTCCGAGAAAGACCTTAGTACTAGCAGTTGTGCTGGTCTTTCAATTGACCGAATCAGAGGTGAAGGTGATGCAATGGCCTAGACTCAAGTTCTCGATCTGGGTACCCAAAGCAAGTCTCTGCATATAATCAATTGTGAAGAGACCATGAAGTGCTCATGAAGGAGGTTAGAGAAAGAGCAAGAGAAGCAGGTACAGAGGGAGGCATCTAATGGAGCGAAGATCATAGAAGGAGCGGTCCAGGCAGAGGCAGCCGTGGTCGCGGAGTCAGAGAGTGAAGGAGCCACCGTGGCTAGCTCGTGGAAGTCGAGATGGGACAAGATCGGAGGAAGGAGTGCTATGTGAGAGAAGAACGAGTGTTCTTGGAGTTCTTGTGAAGTCGACGATGTAGTTGCCGTCGTGGAAGGTGTGAAGCTTGCTTCCAGTCCTTCAATGGTGGTCACCCTCAGGTTGCATAGCATTGCGAGGATCGAGATTGCGAAGAGCACTATGAATCGCAAAGAGATGTCTATGGCAGAGAGAGAAGAGGGAGAAGGTCGTAAGCTGTGGCTCAACGGAGATGGTTCGAATCAAGTGAAACCAAAGGCATTCGTTGGCACCCGAGATGCTAAGGATCGAAGACTTTTGGGATATGGAATATTACTTTCTATTTTTGCCTATTTTGACGACCAAGTCACCATGGCAACAATTTATCTATCTGGGGATGCGCAGCTGTGGTGATGGACGCGATATGAGGACAGGAGGGCCATTGCGAGATCAACGCCTGGGATGGGAGGAACTAAATAGGGAGCTCAAGGAAAGGAGCAATTCCTGCCTAGGAACATTGTATGGCTCGCACGAGAGTCCCTGATGCGGGCCGACACTGTTCGAGAAAATCAAAGCAGACCATGGGGGACTGACTCGAGCTATAGACAAAGAAGGACTTTGATAGATAGAAAAAGGCACTAAGACATCAAAAAGAGGGTTACTTCACTATGAATGGTAACATATGAATTGAAACTAATGCGACGGGTGTCAATTACCAAAAATGACTCGACCACTAACTCAGTCCTGCGGGACATTTCTAACACAAGGCCGAAGATGGATGCGAAGAATATTGGAAACCACTCTCGAACCATCACATGGATTCCAACCCAACTGCCCATGATATAGTAAGAACGGAATGGAAAGGCAAAAAACGATTCTATATGCAAACGTGAAAGCTCTATCGATAGAAGCATTCATTCTGGCCTAGCCTATCTTTCTTCTTTTTTTTTAAAGAGGAACAATTCCCTCGTCTGAGAACCACCATTCACACACTATTCCTCCCCACTAAAAAGAGCGATTGAGAATCTCGATAACCTAAACAAAAATGTAGAAGTGAGCGTACCCCAAAGCTATCCTCTCTTCCCCTTTTTTAGCCAACCCCATTTTTTTTTCACCTTGAATTGGTCAAAGCCAAAAATCTGACAAAAGGAAGAGAGATCAGAAAGATACGCGGACGACTTTACTATAGTATAGGTCGGAGGTTTTCGTGAGCAGTAAGCAGTAAATCTCCCCTTATTGGTTTTGGGAAAGCTGGTGGTCGCCTGTGAATTCAATGCAAGGGGCATCCTGATTCGACATTGTTGTTTACTCTGATCCGGTCGAGGTGGTTTTCATTTACCAGTGTGTAGGCAGTCTAAGTTCCTATGACCGAGTCTTTTCTAGCCCCTATGAACATCTTTTCTTAATGTATTAAAGAGGGCCTCTCTAACCGGTGAAAAGTGGTGGGTGTCCACTAACGACCATTCCTGGCTCGGCTTCGATAACACAATTTCGGAAGGAGTCGGTAGTTAGGCATTGGATCCCTTCGGACCTGGAGAACGTGTGACGCTGGGTCAGGGTTTGGTGAACCAACTGGTCGCTCCTCTAGTTGAAGAATCGGGCCCCTTTTTCTTTCGTTGCCTAGGTTACACCTTCGAAATACCCTAGAAGGGAATTTTTCTCTATTTCCCTCATCTTCACTTTACGCCAGGCCTCCCAGTTCAAATACGTCATAAGGCATGGAATTAGACCAAGGGGAATCTCTATAGGAGCTAGTCCCTCAGATTTCGCACTTAGGAGATCGAGACACAGCCCCATGGCTATGAGGAAAGATGTAGATCGATTGCCTCAGATGGACAACTACATTGAGGGTCTCTACAAGTCTATATATTCTTTTTTATTTCGTTCCCCCCGTAAGATCACCAATGAGGTCTGCAAGTTTCACATATAAGTAATACCCAATCCGATAGTTTACGATATATATTTAATAACAACATTCTAAGCTAAGAAAGGAGATTTTTAGATATCGGTAGTTGTCCAATCGTACCTAAACAGTAAGATTCCAGAGGAACATGCACCTAAGATCAAATATTTCGAGTCAGCTTCCATGGAAAATTCAGACTTTCTTTTTGATGCTGCCATCACATAAAAACATAAACTTTGATGCTCAATAGCTAAATACATGGCAATTAAATCATGAGCCGAGATCATAAAGAGCATATTGCGAGTAGGAAGTGGAATTAATACAATGAATTCAAAAGCATCAAACCTCTCTTGTTCGGAAGAATCAAAACACATCGAAATGGTACCAGCCATACTTAATAATAGAAGGATTTGGCAGAAATATGTAAAATTGTCCATCCTAAAAAGATTATTCCAGAATAAATGAGAAATAGTTAGGAGAGGTGCGCCAGCGACGAGCAGAAGCAAGGTTATTAGATACCTCAGGAAAGCCCAGCCAGAACCACACGTGCAAGTGTCCCTGCATGTGGCTCGTTTGTGATAACTTATTCGGATTTGCGCGAACTAGCGGACCGATCACTAAGTGGGGATGCTCCTTCCAGCATGAGTGAACCTTTTCAAAACTGGTTAGGAATGGGCGTCACTATCCCAACCCTAATCCAGCCAGGTTCTATTGATCATGTCCCCTTTCCCCTTGTCTTGGGACGTCTTTGGCTTTACAAGAGAAAGCCTGCCATAATAAATGTCTTTTTCTTCTCGTCCTGGATCATATTCCGATGCGTCCACAGAAGAGGAAATCATAATGCATCTTGCTTAGCTGGCAAGGCATAGCTTGGAGTGGGAGTGTAGCATGGGTAAGGTAAGGAAAGTGGTCACCAGAGAGGAAGCCGGCATATTAAGCGCAACTAAGCTAATATGCGCCGGATAAAGCCAGGTGCCGGAGGTAAGCTCTATTCTATTCGGCCCGAAGCATTGAATCCCTATAACGAATAGGCTAGCTCTATCTCTCAATTGCCTATCCTGTGCTCGAGAAGGTCCCCCAGTTCCTCGGCAGTACCTCGAGGTGCATTTAGTTGTCTTACATGAGACTCGGGATATTCTTCACTCTATGGCATGACACCTTTCGCTCATCCATTCTGCCTGCCCGTCCAGATGCGGCGCCCTTTTTCATTATCATCTACCGCGCTTTCTTTCCTTCCGGCTATTCACGCATGAAGATCGTCGTATGTATGCTCGACTTCGGTTGCCGATGCGTGTAGGTAGGAGTACATTATGGCAGGATCAATCACTCGAGCAAACCAACCCTCCTCCAAGAAGAATTGTGCTATGCCCTCCTGATCCCTATAGAGCGAAAGAGCTGCCTGGTGATCCCTAGGTTGCAGCACGTCCGGTAGTTAACTCCTCGCGCCACTGCCGCCATTTCTAGGACCGATCAACGCCTCGCCTGCAAAGGTACCTACGTAATGTAGTGTCGGTCGTACATTCAACATAGCGTTCGGACTCATGTGCCTTTCAGAATCAGGGGTATTTGAGCCAGGAAAGCGGGAGGTTGGCATGTACCCCCTACCGGTTCATTAAAAAATGATACATAATATATCATACACGTACATAAATAAGTCCTTGCATATCCTCTCAATGTTATTAAGGGAGGTTTCTTGGGTACATTAAGACATAACTCAACATCCCGCAATAAAGCCGACAGTCTATTACTCTCCCTCCAACAATGGGTGACTCTAAAAGACTGTAAGGAAGGCTCTTGCATTTTCTATCAAGCTCAACAGCATATTTCGCGCTTCCCAATGGGGCTTGTGAGTCATGGCTGTGGACAGAGAGAAATCAAGCGGTAGTCTTCCGGTGGAATAGATTTCTAGTAAGTGTCTTCTTTCCTTCTCTTCTAGTAAGCACTGTCAGGTCTCTTTTCTTGTGTGACCGGTTCAATTCAAGGGAAGGTCCACCAATAATGGAAAGGCCATTCCCCTCCCTATCCGTTTCTTGATCCCTCATTCCACGAATTCATTGTTACTGATTCATTCAAGGACTGAAAGCTTTTTGTTTTATATCGAATCGAATGATTCAGCGCTCTCAGAAAGTGGGTCAAAGGCTTCCTATTCAACGGATTCAGATTATTCTACTTTAGATGCTTAGGATGCTTCCTCAGCCGCGCAATACGTACTTCTGTTTGTAGAGTCTATTCCTTGCTTAGCTAGGACTTTGAGTGACTAGAGTAGGCCCTCTGTATCCGAAGGCACCTAGCAAAAAAGAGCCCATATCCATCTCTCCAGCGCGAGTTGCTGGTCGGGTCGTGGAACTCCCCCCCATTATAAATTACCTTTTTCCTTTATCATGGTTGGGGAGGATGTTAGGTAAAGAGTCAGAGCAGCTATGCAAACACACACGTGGGTACTAGTCAACACCCTTGGTTTGGTAAAGCCCTAAAGGCAACATAGAAAGGGTTTTTCTCGCTTGTTTAGTAAAGTCACGCTTTTCATTTTGAAAGGAGTAGGTGCTTGCTGGGGCAGGGCACTCTTCATTCTTCATTCAAAAGCGAGAACAAACTGACTATAAATAGAATCCACTACCCGCTCCTGCTTCTTGGTCACCAGAATCAACAGTCTCTACATGTGCTCTAGCTTCGGGTTCACCACCCGCTTTTATAGGCTGTTCCTTATCGGCATCTCACGAAAAAATCTTTCATGATCCATTCTTCCGGAATTGGATAGAGAATGGTATATTCCACTGGAAGGGAGAGGCGGGGGTCATCCCCTTCATTCTATGCCGACCCCGGCCCCGGGCTGGTTTTTTGGGAAGCCCGTTCGCACCGTGCTCACGGCTCGGCTGGCCTTCCAGCGGTGCCGGTTGGCCTACCTAACAGATGATAAGTTTCTCGATCGATTGGATCGAATTTTGAAAAGTCTTTCTCATTATTCAGAACAGCGGAGCTTTCGATCAAGACGTTCTCGCCTCCCCAGTTTGGGCTCTCGCTCGAATTGGAACCTTTATGCGTTGGTAGGCTTTCGAATTTAAGGTAGCGATAGTATATTGGAAGAGGAACTAGCTTTGACTTTCGTTGTCTAGGTCTTTGGGGTTTCCCCCTTCTTAAAGATAGCAACAATCACTCGAAATAGTCATATGCGCAAAACTAAAAAGAGACGGAAATATCCGTACTATTCTGGCTAGCATATGCTTGTTGAATTGAAGGCATACCGCACCTTCAAATAGAAAGATATGGCTAGATTGATCGATTTCAAGTCAAATAGGAAGAACTAGAAGATTCCACCTTTGAAATGTGCCTACAGCACGAAATATGCTGCTGAGCTTCACAGAAAATGCAAGAGCCTTCCTTACAGTCTTTTAGAGTCACCCATTGTTGGAGGGAGAGCAATAGAGCCGCCGGCTTTATTGCGGGAGGTCGATTTGACTCGAATCCTGGACCTGATCTTTAATCCTACACCGGGTAATGATGCGATGGGATAAGTATTTTTTTTTCATTTTACTGGCCCAGTCGAGGCTCGTCCATGCCCAATCCCAATGGACAAACCTCTGACCCGCCCCTAGCTCTATAATCCACCTATCTTCCCCAGTCCCTGAAAGCCCTCCTATCCATTGGTGATGAGAACATCATCACCTAATATAGCATACTTGTCGAACAGGATCCCAACTCTAACCAGTTCCGCAGCCTACCATACCAAAACATGATGGGTGAACGCGAACAAAGGCCAATAACCATAAGAAGAGATCTAGCATTTCACAATCTTTATAAGAAAGTCATTTCAGTCATCGATTGACTACTATTCCCACTTCTTAGGAGTGAAAGGTTGGAAAACAGTTCTTTTCCTAGGTTGACTCATGAGTTAGTGTGCAAGATCGGCTCTCCTTTTTCTTAAATGTTCTAACAATAGGAGTTTAGCTTTTTTGGATTTCCCACCAATTCCTTTGATCCCTAGTCTTAGAGCTAAAAGAAGTCCTCTAATCTAATCCCCTGAAGGAAAGGACCAAGAGAAGAGGGAAACAACTTCCATCGATCAAGTTTCAGTTGCTTTTTCTATTGATCCAGGTGGTAATTACTAAGCCAGCCTCTGCTTTTGTCTGTCTCCAAAGGATAGCTCCTTTGTTTTAGAGTCTTTACACGAGGTTGTTGAAAATTCGTTTTCTATCCTCAAAAGACAGTTCCTCGTCTCTGTCGTCCTATGCTTAACACATGGTGTTTAGAGGGCCAACTATAGGGGGTGAGTCCAAAGAATGTTTGTTAAGCACATTTAGGGATTTATTCGAACACGGGACACCAACCTTGAAGAAGGGTCGGGGTTCTTTTTTTAATAGAGTTTCAAGGGCTTCTCCCGAGACTCTTTCATAGAATTCCAACAATTTCTCCCGCTCCTCAAAAGCCCACAGGGATGGAATTGATGCTCCCACATCCATAGCATGAGTAGTTAAAGCAAGTAAATGATTTGAAATTTGCGTTATTTCACGGAATAACACTCGTATATATTGAGCTCGTTAATAGTTTGTGAGCCAGTTGCAGTGATAGTTGGAGGTTGCTTTACTTGGTAGAGTCTAGCATTCCCATTCTTCAGCGGCTTTATTTGCGTAAATAAGGGCATATCCAAATAAATAATAGATAGAAAGGGACGCCTTTTAAGCTACGAAAAAAGGAAGTGGCAAAGGGTCCTTTTCGTCTTTATGATGTATAGATTTTTTTTAGGATTCTACTTGGATCTTCTGTTGATTTGAGGGGGAGTTACTTGAAGCCTAAAGAGATTTGAAGACAAGGAAGTGTTTTGGACTTTCAACATGATTGAAGAATTGAAGAAAAGCTTGTGATCAAATGTAAAAGGAAGGAAGTTTTCTGATGATCCAAGTTATTGCATTCATATCATTCATAAGCTTAAGAATTAAATCACAAGGCATTAGGAAATTGTTTTGAATCTTGAAATAAACTAAGTGTTTTTGGAAAAATAGCATTTCACTAGTTTAATCGATTAATATAAGCAAAGAATCGATTATTTTGTTCTTGATGCTTTCTGGAAAATTCTCAAGAACAGTTCAATCGATTACTCTATCGGATTAATCGATTATTTTGACTTAGAATATACATAATCTGCCTTTGTGTCCTTTTTAATCGGTTACTACTGAGTTGTAATCGATTACATTACTCATACAGAAAACATCATCACTCTGGTGTAATCGATTACCATTTATTGTAATCGATTACTTAGTTCAATGCATGTTTTTCATAATGCCTGCTTTAATCGATTACACGTCGGGATAATCGATTAAATTGCTCGTTGTTGTTACCCAGAATCTTTATGAACACTTTAATCGATTATAGGAGTGTGTGTAATCGATTACATATGCTAAATAATCGATTACAGGAGCGCATTTAATTGATTACAAGCGGTTACAAAAATCATTATAAAAAGAACCCATGCTCAGTTGCTTTCCTAACTTGAGTAATACGTATTCTGAGCATTCTAAGGCATTCTAAACATTCACAAAGTGATTTTTCTGGGTTCATTAGGTTCTTGCTTCCTTGAAACTCATATGGGTCTAAGGGATTGAGTGAAGCAAGATTTTTCTTTTCAAAGTTTAAGGAAAGCCATGTTCTGAGTTTGTTATTTGCATTCAACCTTGTAATTTCAGTCTTGTGCATATCATCTTTGGATCATCAGGTGATTTCTTTCCTTACTCTTTGAGTTTGTAATTCTCTGTTGAAATTGCATTTGCTTTTCTATTGTAAATTGGTTTCTTGAATGAAACTAGAGATAGAGTTTCTCTAGGGGTTGCTGAGTAGTGTTCTCAGTTTGGGTTTAGCTTCTAAGGGTCTAATAGTGTTTTAGACTTCCGAACTTTATCTAGGGTTGATAAAGAGAAGCTTGTATTTTCTTGTAAGAATATTATTTGCAATAGTGGAACTCTACTCTAGTGTTGAGTAGAAGAAAACTGGATGTAGCTTCATAGTGTTTGAAGTGAACCAGTATAATTCTTGTGTGTTCATTTACTTCTGCAGATTTAATTGTCCCCTTTGTGAATTCTTATTTACTCTTGGTTCTTGAAGCATTACATCTCTTGGGTTGATCTTTGGATAAAGGTTCTTGGTTACTGAAGTTATAAAGATCCATTAAGGGAAAAACTCTGATTTTGTTTAATAAATTTTTAAATTACCAAGCCTAACCAATTCACCCCCCTTTTTGGTTAAGTGTGAAGTGTTCCTATATTTTACAATTGGCATCAAGAGCTAGCTCTTGTAAGATACTCAAGATCATCTTTTTTCAAAATGAATACTTCACAAATAACCTTCAAGGAAGGTGCATCTTTAAACAAACCTCCTTTGTTTGAGGGGGAGCATTTCAGTTTTTGGAAAAATAGAATGAAGATCTTTATTCAATCTAATGATCCAGGAGTATGGAATGCCATAGAAAAGGGTCCTAGGGTGCCCATCAAGGTAGTAGACAATAACATGATTCCCAAAGATTGGGATGAGATGAATGATGATGAGAAATGAATTGTTCAATATGATTTTAAAGCTAAGAACATGATAACCTCTGCCCTTTCTTCTGATGAATTTTTTAGAACTGTTAGATGTACAAGTGCCAAAGAAATGTGGGAGATGCTTGAAATTACCCATGAAGGAACTGAGGAAGTAAGGAGATCAAGGAAGCACTTTTTGATTCATGAGTATGAAATATTCAAAATGAATCAAAATGAAAGTATTTCTTAGCTTCAAACAAGATTCACACATATAGTGAATCACCTCTTGGGCCTTGGAAAAACATTTGATGTTGAAGAATTAAACATCAAGATTTTGAAGTGTCTCACTAGAGCTTGGCAACCAAAAGTGACAGCCATCAAGGAATCCAAAGACCTTTCAAAAATGACCATGGTTGCCCTCTTTGGTAAGTTGCTTGAATATGAGTTTGAATTATCACAACTAACCTTTGGTGAAGATGCAGAAAGAAAAAGCAAAGGAATAGCATTGAAAACTGTAGCACCCAAGGTAGAAGAGGACAAAGACTCTAATGATGAAGAAGATGAGGAAAGCATGAACTTGATAGTGAAGAAGTTCAGCAAATTCCTAAAGAAAAACAAGGGCAAAAGGTTCACAAGAAACAACAAGAACAATTCCACCACCAACAGCTATAGCAACAACAAGAAGATTGACAACAACTTTACTTGTTTTGAATGTGGTAAACCTGGCCACATAAAATCAGAATGTTCGATCTTTTTGAAGAAGCAACAACAAGACAACAAAGGCAAGAAGGATATCAAGCCAAGAAGAGCATATATTGCTTAGGAGGATAATGAATCCTCAACCTCTGAATCCTCTACTGAATTGGAAGAAGCCAACATGTGTCTCACCTCAATTATCAATGAAGAAAATGATGATCTTCTGGATGAAGATGATGAGGTAACTTTTGAACTTGATCAAGCTATTCATGCTTTTCAAGAAATGTATGAGGAAGCCCAAAAACTTGTAAAATCCAATAATAGGCTTAGAGGAAATCTTAGATGTGATCGGAGGTCGCACTCCGTCAAATTAATATGATTTAAATGTAGTACTAGGAAATGACTCCTAGGTCGTCTCTCAAGGATCAAATGTCGTCTGTGTAAGGGTTTAAACGCGTAAGGGGGGGTTTGTTTGTTGAACAGAATGCAGAATTAAAACAGAACAGAATTATTAATTAAACTCAGTGATTAAAAACGAGTCAAACCCTTCGAACAGATTGCGCCTCTAATATCCTCGGTTCACGAAAGGTAATCTTTCCTACTTAATCCTTATCAGTCCAGATTAATCAACTAAGCGAAGATTAACCTAAAACGTCATTACACGGATTAAGCAAACGTGAACCTCGTTAGGGCAAGCTCTCAGAATTAAGCAAACTGAGATTGCTGAATCAATCTAATCAGAATCATTAAGCATGATTCTAATTCGAAAAACACAGACAGAAACCCAAACAAGAAGAATCAAGCAGAAATCGAATCAGAAGAACAAGAACCTCCATTAAAGGGTTGCAATCTGTCCTAGGGTCCAACCCTAGGGTTTAGCCTTCCATTAATTCGAAATTAAGAACAGCAATACGAATTGAAACAAAACTGAACATTAAACAGAAACAAATACTGAAACGAAATTAAAAGCAGAAAACGAAATTGGAGGTTGAAACAGAAACGATTAAGCACTGAAATTGAAGATTCAACAAACGAAATAGAGAACCTAAAACAGAGTCACAGCAGAAAACGAAAACTAGAAAAAAAAACTGAGAAGAAGCAGAAAAACGAAAATATACTAAAACCCTAAAACTCAAAAACGTGAATAGTGTTGGCTGCTCTTTGCATGGGCACAGTTTTCTAAATACATAGTGACTGCTGACCTAAAACGAAAATGGGCCTTTCCTAACAATTCTGGCCCAAGCAAAATCACTAAAATAAAATAAAACAAAAAATAAAATGCTGATGTGGAAAATAATGCTGATGTGGCACTCCATCTTCAGGTCTATGAATTAATTCCAAGCCCATTCAATTATTATTAAACTGCCCTGAAAATAAAAAATAGGAATAATTAAACTTAGAAAATCCAAATTAATTAAAATCTGAATTATCGGTCCAATTAAATCCTAAATGAGAAACAGTGCAAAATATAAACAATTAAGCACAAGTTAGGGATTAAAATGAGTACAGAAAGATGAGTAAATAGTGACAAATAGTGACTCATCAAAACCCCCCACACTTAGCCTTTTGCACTCC
>PYAF01001112.1:44957-55989 GCA_007407185.1 Glycine tomentella | reverse complement strand
TCTGTTTTGCAAAAATCATAATCTTTCTTATCATTTACCAACTCATTTGATTATTGTGGAACTTTCAGATGAACTCTTATTTCTAAACTTGTTTTTAATTAACAAAGACTCTTTTAGAACTTTTCGTTCTTTCTATTTTTTTTCGGAAAAATTCCGCTGCAAATAAAATAAATACAAAATAGTAGAGGTGGTTACATGATACGTTTCCTTATCCTAGGTTTTATGGGAAGGTAACCGAGACGAAAGGAAATACATACGGAAACCAAATAGTTTTAATAGGATGATCTTGTCATTTACCTAACTAGTTCTGGGGCAACAAAGCATTACTAGTGCTCTGTGTTGTCATTAAATGGGTAGAGGCCTTGTTGGGTCCAAACTCATTTATGTCAGTAACTATGTTGGGCCTAATGGATCACACACTAATACTTAATTGTCATGACATTATAGCATTAAAGGTTTTGGGCCTAATAATGGTTGCTGGCCCAAGAAAGAATTTAGAAACTTATCTTCAAGAGAAAGGGGCGCATGAATGGAGTTAATGAGCTTGGATAGTCCAAGACATTATTAATTAATTTAAATAGTTAAATTAATTATCTGATACTTAAATTTGATAATTTAAATTTTGAATTTAAATATTTGAATTTAAATATGAATTAACTATAGTAGATAGTTTCATATCAAAAGGAGAAGATAAGAGCTAGATTTGAATTTGAATTCAACTAGCATCTTATCATGATCATATCCTAGATTTTAGGAAGAAGTTTGAGGGTTGATTAGAGGCTTATCATACGGCTGGATATTTGATTATTATTTGGCAAAATAAATTCCAACTAATTGACTTGGTCTTAAGAAGATAAGATAGGAGGTTGTTGGCAATTTTTGAAATACAACAACTCTATCTTTTCTTCACGTGTGAGATGCTTAATGATCAGAATTTTATGTTTAAAAATCTGACCTAAAACTCTTCTATAAATATACCCTTTGTGTGAGTTTTGGCTTAAATCAGCCACTAATATCATATATTGGTGAGTTATCTTAGATAAGTAAAACACTTTAAAACCTAAACTTCTTCCTCTCCATTGGTGCATCTAGCTTGCCTCCTTTGGTGTTTGTTGGTGGCATTCAAGAAGTGTTCTTGAGTCTTGACAAGAAGTGGTGTGGATCAACATTAGAGGGCTTGTATCTTCAAGCCTATTCTTGATCATCAATTTCGAATATAAATAAGGTAACATATATGTCCTAAAGAATGATTCTTGAATGGTATGTGTGTTTCCGCTTTGAAAAAATTTTGTTTTTCTTCTCACATGCCTTCGGGCTTCAAGGCCCTATCATTCAGCTTTATGTCTCCATCCTCAAGCAAAATCATGGTTCTCTTGTTAGGACATTAAGAAGTAATGTGACCTTTACCAAGGCACTCTAAACACTTGATATTGCTTGATCTTGTTGGAGTTGGTTTCATAATTTTTGTGCTTGAGCTCTCCACCTTTTCTTCTTTATTTTTCACTTGAGAAACCTCCCTTTTAAGCTTGTCTTTCCAGCTAGAAGTTGCAGCCCATTGGTATTGGAAGCGTTTCTCCTTTTTAGTTGTTGCTCCACCCTTTGAGCTTTGTGGACGAGCTCTTCTATTGTAGCATAAGAATTTAGATCCATCACATTTGGAATTTCTCTATTCAAGCCATGAAGGAACCTAACCACGGTTGCCTCTTGACACTCCACAATTCCAGCCCTCATCATCATCAATTTCATTTCTTTGTAGTAGTCATCAACACTCTTGTAGCATTGGAATAGTCTTTGGAGCTTGTTGTTGACTTCTCTTGCATAATAAGTGGGAATAAATCTTTCTCTCAAGCACCTCTTTAAGTCATTCCAACCATGTATTCTTTCTCTCCTCAACCCCCCTATGTCTATTTGAATTTGGTTCCACCAAACCAAAGCATAGCCACCAAATTCTAGAGTTGCTATAATCACTTTCTTTTCTTCATCAAATTGTTGGCATGAGAAAATTTGTTCTACTTTCATCTCCCACTCAAAGTACTTTTTAGGATCATAATCACCATAGAATTTTGGAATTTTTATTTTCACTCTACTCAATCCTCCATTCCTCCCTTCTCTTTCTTCTCTCCTCACCCTCAAATCTTCCTCATCTCTATTTTCCCTCCTAGGATTGTGTCTCCTATGATTTTCTCTTTTATTATTATTTTCTCTCCAATCACCTCTCTCATTCCTCTCATCTTCATAATTTCCTCCATGAGAGGAAGCATAAACACTCATCCTCCTACCACTATGAGCCTATCCATCCACACTTCCTATTGGATGACTCCTCCTTTGGGTCTCCCTTTGTAACTCTTCAAACCTTGAATCTATTTTGGTTTGCAAGTCTTCATTTGTTTTGTCATGGCTTTCATCAACCTAGAGGTCCTAGGTGACAAATCCTCATCTCCTATTGAGCTCATCCTTAAAAAAAATGGTTTAGCAAAAACACAAGTATATAAGGAAATTCTCACCACTCTCTAAGTGTTTGCCACTCACACTCTTGTTTGCACACTTTATCTAGGCTCTTTCTATAATGTTCTCTCTTGCCTTTTTCCACTCTTATTCCTCTCTATAGTTCTTAAGCAAAAACTTCTAATCAAATCAAGCTTCTTTACTATAGTGAAATAGGAAATAATTCTAGGCTAGACTCAAGAGTCCAAGAACAAGAAAACTCTAAGAAAACCTTGGAATTTATAAGAGACAAGCAACAGAAGAAATTTTTTTAGAAAAGCACAACTCAAATGGAATTTAATGAGACAACTCATATTGGCTGTACCAAACTGTACAAGGAGAATATGCCAAGTAAATTCAATTGCTAGAAGCCAAATTTTATCAAATTTGCATGTCATACAAGTTCACTTAATTTTGTGGTTCAAAGGAAATTGAACTTGTAGCTTTTGTAACTTTGCTTTGCTTCTAAATTCTTTTTTTCTTAGTATTTTTCCGGCCACAATTCAATGTCTTTGGCTGTACCAAAATGTTTCTCTTTGGTCTTTTCTTGTTTCTTTCACCAAATTTTTTGTAAGCTTTTGTTTTTCTTTTGCACAAGTTCAAAAATTCTTAAAGAAATTCAATGAATCATTAAAAATAATGTATAACAATTGTAAACTTTGCTTCTAACAACTCAATTCAGTTTAGGCTTGAGATTAGAATCAAAACAAGTGGACATACAACAAAAAAAAAAAACTAAAAAAGCAAAGCTAGAAAATTAGAAAAATATCAAGAACAAATGAAGAACATGAAGAACATGAAAACATGAATTTCATCAACCCCCCTTTATGTATAGAGATTGCATTTCCTGTTGAGCTAGTTTAAACGCTTTCTAGCGCCCTTTCTTCCAAAGCTACTTCAAAAAAGTAATCGTATTGAATGAATATGGCTAGCTCATATACTACCTTCTGGTCTCATCCAGACCTTATTCTTTCACAAAATTTGAAGAAGACTACTAGGGTAGGTGGCAAAAGAAAACACAAAGCCAACCCACCAAGATTCACACAAAAATCAACAAGGAACAAGGAATTGAAATGCATTTTCATATTTTCAAAGTTGCAGAATTTTACCTTTGAAGAAGTTTTAAAAACTGAACTTGAAGAAGATTTCCACAAGGATTAGGCTCTAGATACCACTTGATGTATGGTTGAACCCACAACCATTAATATCCCAAATCTACCTTGCATTGAAACCCAAACTTCAAGATTCTTTCAAGAACACAAAGTTGTCCAGTTTTCACATGGACATGGGGCTATTTGTAAGCTTTTAATTTTCAGCAATGGAAGGTGGAAAAGGTAAGGGATAAAGAATGGATGGCACCATGGAAAATCTTTCCAATAAGCCTAGGAAGAATTGCCACAATAGCTTGAAGTCATTGATAAGAAACAAGAGGTTCTTGCACAAGAACAAAGAGAGAAACTCTCACACAATTTTCAAAATTGCATTCAATGAACAACCAAGTTAGTTACAATCAGTTTTTGGGTAGCTTATATAGCCCACGAAATTACAAGCTTAATGCCACTAAATGTAAGGAAAATGCAAATTGAAATGAAGCCCAAATGAAACTTGAAGTGCAAGCTTCTCCTAAAGTGTCTCTTGGCTGACCCAACATGTGCAGTGCAATTTTTATGCTGAAGTAATCGATTAATTTGCGCTTGTAATTGATTAAAACATAGTATTTTACATTTTGCATACTTATGTAATCGATTATAGTTATCTGGTAATCAATTACAACAGACAGACACTATTTTACAAAGTGCCTTGGTAATCTATTACAGGCAGATGGTAATCTATTACAACACATAGGACTTCTTTTGTGTTTGCACTGAGTTGGTGTGCTTCTTCATGCCTGTCCAAAAGATACAGGTTAGCGTTGATGTGGTCTTGAGGGGCTTGAATTCTAGCTCTTGTCATGGGTCCTTTAAGGCTCTCCAAAGGAAGTTCTTCAAGCTTTCCTTCTAGACCTTTAGCTTGCAATGAACCTCCATCACTTTTACAACATCTCATTTTCAAAGGGTTTTCAAAGGAAGTATAAGAACACCCAATAACGGTACCCAAATCACAAGAGACACTAAGAAAAGCTTAAACTAGCTAGAAGAAGACAAAGGAAACCAAGATTACCTCAAGGAAACCAAGAAATAAGGATTTGGAGCTCCGTTCTCTACCAAAACTTCGAGGTGAGTTTTGAAGATTCCGCTCAGATTAAAGTGTTCCTCTTCGTGCGGTGGTCCAACGGCAAGAAACGACAGCTCATGGCGGTAACCGATGGCCGTGGCTGGTGGAGGAGGAGGGGAGGGAGTTGGGTACTGTTTGGGGGAAGAAGAAGCATGAAAAATTGAGATTTCACGCTGCTGCATGCTTTTAAAACAGACTTGACTCGCCCAGGTAACACAAAATGCCTGCAAAAATTTATCTAGGCGAGCTGACCCAATTTTGAAATTTCTGCTTTTGTGAAAAATCATTATCTCATGCTTCAGATGTTATTTCTTCAATCGCAACATTAAACTGTTAAAATATGTGGAATAGGGGACTACCTTTAAAATTTAAAGGCGATCCAATTGTTAACCAATCCAAAATGGTGATTTTACTAAAATAGGCTTTGGGTCAAACTCGAAATCACACAATTACAACGCATATCAAATAACTCCACATAACTTGACATCTATACCAAGCAATTGCACATGGATAATCACATAACACTTATATTAATCTAAACTAATCAAATATTCAAATAGCATATGAAATACATCAAACATCTATTTTCGATTATCGAAATTTCAAGGTGTTACAATCAACATCCTCTGATTCTTCTAGTGAAGAAGAAGGTTCAAATGTGTGCTTAATGGATGATTCCTCAACCATTGAAGAAACTAAGGTAAATTCTGAATTTGATGAAGTTTTGGAAGATTTTAATGAAATACATGAGGAGCTACAAAAGCTTGTTGTTTCGAACAATAAGTTGAGAAGCTATCTAAAATGGCATATCACTAATTGGCTTCAACACAAAGTGAGATTGATAAATTGAGGCAAGAAATGAAAACATGTTTCAGGTTACAAAGCCACTGGTTGTGTTTGTGCTTCTACTTCTCTTAATATGGATGATTACAATCTTTGCAAAATGAGTTTGAAAAGGATCACTATGAAGAACATATGAAGTTTCAAACTGAGCTTTCCTATCTTAAAGATCTTTTTTAGAAAAATGAATAAAGGAAAGAGTGATCTTAGTCACTTACTTAGTCTGCGAAAGCATACTACTGATAAGGCTGGTTTGGGGTATAACAAGCAAACTTAATTTTCTAAGAAAACCAAGTTTGCATCCTCCAAAATGGTGAACCCAAACAATGTCTCCAAAGAGAAGAACATAGTGCATACTAAACCTAAAGCAAAGACTTGTCATTATTGAATGAAAAGATGGCACACATCTTGCAAATGCTATGTTAGGAGATTTGGTGTTCCTAAAGGAAAATGTGTTTGGATTCCCAAAGAATTAAATGTGAAAATTAATCCCGTTGGACCCAACCTCAATTGGGTACTACCTCTCTCTAATTGATTTTGTCTTGTAGGTGTGCCAAAAAGAAAAAGACTCACTTTGGTATTTGGATAGTGGCTGCTCTAGGAACATGACTAGAGACAAGTCCGGATTTACTGACCTTGTGTTAAGGGAAGGTGGATACGTCACTTTTGGAGACAACAATAACGGAAGAATTATGAGAGAAGGAAATATTGGAAATCAGCACAAGACTCAAATAAAAAATGTTCTGTATGTTGATGGACTTAAGCACAATCTTTTGAGCATAAGTTAACTATGCGACAAAGGATTTAAAATTGAATTCAACAAGAATTGTTGTCTTATTTGTGAATCTAAAACTGGTGAGGTTGTTCACATAGGTAAAAGAGTAATAACATCTACATGCTCAATATTGAACATGCATCATTTCATGAGCTCAGTTGCTTGGTAAGTAAATTTGATGATTCTTGGCTTTGGCATCGTAGGGTTGTGCATGTAAACATGCATAATCTCAATCATCTAGTCAAAAAGGACTTAGTAATTAGTATTTCAAAACTCAGGTTTGATAAAAATAAATTGTGTGAAGCATGTCAAAAAGGGAAACAAGTTAAAACTCTTTTCAATGTAAAAACGTTGTTTCTACTACCAAACCCCTTGAACTACTTTATATGGATTTATTTGGACCATCAAGAACTATAAGTTTAGGTGGCAACTGCTATGGCTTAGTAATTGTTGATGATTATTCTAGAAACATTTAGACTACCAAAAATGTTTTTCACAAACTTGCCAAAGTTATTCAAAATGAGAAAGGTCTTAATATTGTTTCAATTAGAAGTGATCATGGAGGTGAATTTCAAAACTAGTTTTTTGAAAAGTTTTGTGAAGAAAATGGAATTCACCAACACCTCAACAAAATGGTGTTGTGGAGAGGAAAAATAGATCTCTTGAAGAACTCTTCTAAATGAAACAAATCTACCAAAATATTTTTTGGGCTGATGTTGTGAGTACTGTTTGTTACACTCTCAACAGGCTTTTAATAAGACCTAAGAACATGGCTTTTGTTTCTCAAATTCAACCTAGAAACATAGATGAAGCATTGCATGATGAGCATTAGCTGTTGGCTATGCATGATTAATTAAATTAGTTTAAAAGGAATGAAGTATGGGATTTAGTCCCCAGATCTGCCTCTCACAAGCTAATTGGAACCAAATGGGTTTTTCAAAACAAGCTTGATGAATCAGAAATCATAGTTAGGAACAAGGCTAGTTTGGTTGCTAAATGATACAACCAAGGCCTTGACTATGATGAGACCCATGCCCCTGTTGCAAGGTTGGAAGCTATTAGGTTGTTGCTTGCTTTTACTTGTATAATGAATTTCAGGTTATATCAAATGGATGTGAAAAGTGTTTTTCTCAATGGATACATTGAAGAAGAGATATACGTGAAAGCTATTAGGTTGTTGCTTGCTTGTTGTAGTTGAAGTGTTGTGTAAATTATCCTTGTGCAACTGCTTGGTGTGGATGTTAGGTTATGTGAAGTTTGTTTGATCTATGTTTGAAATGTGTGATTTCAAGTTTTACCCAAAACCTATTTTGGTAAAACTATGATCTTGGACTCGTTAACTGTTTGATCACCTTCAAATTTGGACTGTAAGTTCAAAACACACCTTTGCACGTTTTGACTATTCAAATTTGAAAAATAGTAAATTTTGATTTCCCGCTTAGTGTGACCAGCGCGCATAGCGCAATTTCAGACATAGAGAAAATTGCGCTGAGCTAGAAGATGCACAGCAAAACACAATTGAAATGGAAATTTGGGTGAAAATGGTGTTTTTGTCTTTTAAACCTGTCCTTGCAGCACCTTGCTCGCCCAAGCGAGCAAAATATGCATGAAATACTCGCTTGGGCGAGTTAAAACACCCAATTTTTTTAGAATTTTTTTTTTTAGAAAAAATTATTGTAGCTTAGAATTATCTATTACTTTAACTAATCTATATTTATATAGGCAAAAATATTTAAATAAAACAATAAACATAGAAAAAGATAGGTTAGAAGTTACTTGGTTGCCTCCTAGAAGCGCTTCTTTAATGTCATCATAGTTGGACGTTTTTGCTGTAGCTTAAACTTCTTGTAAGTGGACCATAGTGGTAAGTCTTTCGACATCACCACCCAGATAGGGTTTGATTCTGCTACCATTGACAGTCCATGTCCTCTTTGTGGCTGGATCTTCAAGTACTACTGCTCCATGTGGCATAACTTTATTGATGATGAATAGGCCAGACCATTTGGATTTCAGCATACCTGGAAACAATCTCAATCTAGAATTAAATAACAAAACTTGTTGCCCAGGTTGAAAATTCTTTTTCAAAAGCTTTTTATCATGATAAGATTTAACTCGTTGTTTATAAAGCTTAGAATTTTCATATGCTTGAAACCTTAATTCCTCCAGTTCATGAAGTTGGAGCTTCCTGCGTTCACCTGCTGTATTAAGATCAAAATTTAGAAATTTCAATGCCCCATAAGCTTTATGTTCTAACTCCATAGGCAAATAACAGGATTTGCCATAGACCAACTAGAAAGGAGTGAGTCCCGTAGGCGATTTGTATGCTATTCGGTATGCCTACAGAGCTTCATCTAACTTCTGAGACCAATCCTTCCTTGATTGAGCAATTGTTTTCTCCAATATTCTTTTAATTTCCCTGTTTGAAACTTCTGCTTGCCCATTGGTTTGGGGATGATAAGGTGAAGCTACATTATCCTGACACTGTAATGTTGGAGGACCTTTTTAAGTTGAACATTGCAAAAATGAGATCCTCCATTACTGATCAATACACGTGGTGTCCCAAATCTTGTAAAGATATTCCTTTTTAAGAAGCGAATAACTATCTTTGCATCAGCTTGTACAGCTATTGCTTCTACCCATTTTGTGACATAATCCACAACCAATAAAATGTATTCATGTTAGTAGGATGATGGAAATGGACCGATGAAATCTATCCCCCAACAATCAAATGCCTCAACCTCCAAAATGTTTTGTAATGGCATTTCATTCCTTCTAGAGATTCCCCCTGTTCTTTGGCAGTTATCACACCTTTGGACATATTCATGGGCATCTTTAAACAAAGTAGGCGAATAGAATCCGGATTGGAGAACTTTTGTAGCAATTCTTTCACTGTTGTAGTGGCCTCCATATGGTGAACTGTGACAATGCCATAGGATGTTCTTTGCCTCTTCTTGAGTTATACATCATCTTAGGAGATTGTCTGCTCCTATTTTGAAGAGGTAAGGATCATCCCATACAAAGTATCGGGCATCTCTGAGAAACTTTTTCTTTTGTTGGCAGGTATAATCTTCAGGAATTACATTGGCTGCTTTAAAGTTGGCCATCTCTGCAAACCATGGCCTTTCTGAAATATGGAAGAGCTTTTCATCAGGGAATTCTTCCTGAATTTCTGGATCGTGGGTGGCTATTTCATCACTGGTAAGTCTGGACAAATGATCAGCTACATGATTCTCACACCCCTTCTTATCCTTGATTTCTAAATCAAATTCCTGTAGAAGTAAAACCCAACGGATGAGTCTAGGTTTAGAATCAAATTTAACTAACAAGTAATTTATTGCAACATGATCAGTATAAATCACCACTTTGGATCCTATCAATTATGATCTAAATTTTTCCAAGGCATACACTATGGCAAGCAATTCTTTCTCAGTTGTTGCATAATTAATTTGGGCATCATTTAAAACTTTGCTTGCATAATGTATAACATGAAAAACTTTGTTTTTCCTTTGTCCCAAAACTTCTCCTACAACATAATCACTTGCATCACACATTAATTCAAAATCAAGTGTCCAATCAGGTGCAGTGATTATGGGTGCAGAAACTAGTTTTTGTTTCAAAGTATTAAAAGCTGTAAAGCATGAATCATCAAAATGGAATGGGACTTCTTTATATAAGAGGTTGCTCAGTGGCTTGGCAATTTTTGAAAAATCTGTAATAAACTGCTGGTAGAATCCTGCATGTCCCAGAAAACTTCTAATGCCTTTAACATTGGTTGGTGGAGGTAATTTCTCAATGACATCAACCTTAGCTTTGTCCACTTCAATGCCCTGCATAGAAATCTTATGACCTAAAACAATGCCTTCAGTCACCATGAAGTGACACTTCTCCCAATTAAGTACAAGGTTAGTTTCAATACATCGCTTCAAAATAACATCAAGGTTAGAAAGACATAAATCGAAAGAAGTACCAAAGACTGAAAAATCATCCATGAAGATTTCAATGCTTTTCTCAATAAGGTCAGAAAAAATAGCAAGCATGCATCTTTGGAAAGTGGCGGGTGCATTACAAAGACCAAAAGGCATTTTCCTATAGGAAAAAACACCGAAGGGACAGGTAAAGGCTGTTTTCTCTTGATCTTCAGGATCAACATTAATTTGACTATATCCTGAATAACCATCAAGAAAACAGTAATATTGCTGACCTGCTAGTCTCTACAGCATCTGATCCATGAATGGTAATGGAAAATGATCCTTCCTTGTGGCTTTGTTGAGCTTTCTATAGTCAATACACATCCTCCAACCCGTAACAGTGCGTGTTGGAATAAGCTCATCTTTGTCATTTTTAATTACTGTCATGCCACCTTTCTTGGGTACTACCTGTACAGGACTTACCCATTGACTATCGGAGATAGGATATATCATTCCAACTTCCAGAAGCTTGACCACTTCTTTTCTGACAACCTCTTTCATGGTTGGATTTGTAACGACCTAAATCTTTACTTATTTTTATTTTTACTTAATGGTAAATTTCTAAGAAACGTATAATAGTAAAATTTTTAAAACGTAAAATTTGCAAAAGATTTGTTACTCATATACATAGCCAATGTCTCTGATACAAAAGTTTATATAATACAAGTACACTACTTTTCTCAAAAATCCAGCTTAGTTCATAACTTCTTTTATATATCTTCACTACTCCAAGGCCTCATGGAACCTGTCC
>PYAF01001112.1:9002-25721 GCA_007407185.1 Glycine tomentella | reverse complement strand
AGCTCTCACGCTCACGTCCTACATAAGAACAAGCAGATAGTGTATCAGACTCGATTCTAAGCCTGTCAAACGAAAGGAAACTCTCATCCTTTCTATACACATAAACCAATCACTGTACAAGTGATCATCTGGTCCTCAACAGGATTCCTCTCAGCCTATACAAGGCTACAGAGTCTCTGCAAAGACTCTGATCAGGCTACTACAAAGCATATCTCTGCTTACGCCTGCTCAATATCTCAGTTCTCAGTATCAGCAGTTTAAACGCATAAACCTCATCTATACATGCTCATGAGCAACTTTGTCAACTGCTCTAAGGTCCAGACTAGTCATCTAGTCCACCTTTTATCTCTGCTAATACTGACTCAGAGCCAAAATCAAACTTCATCACTAAGGATGAGTCAAGGCTCTAAACTCCTCAGAATACCTCTCTGAGTACAAAACTATACAGAGCTCTAGCCGAATAACGGCTCTAACACCTCTAAAAACACCCCTCAAGTATACCCCAAAACCTCAGAATTCAATTCACAGAACCAACCGTTAGAGCTCGAGTTTCTTACCTCTGTGATGTTCAGAAACACCAGGGAATCACTTTCCCTCAGATGGCTCGCTCAAACAAGGCTTCCTTCGCCTTTAAACTCCGAGCTCTCAAGGTTCTCTCAGAGAAATCAAATCTCACGATATATCGACGATTCTCACGAATCAATCGGGGTAAAACACTTATCTCGGGGCTCTGATCACTTTCTCAGTTGGATCAGAGGTGTTTAAACGGATAATGAAGGAACTAAAAAGCTCTGTGGTTCATCAATGGCTTTTCTCTCTTTTTTTCTTCCTCCATTTTCGTCCCAAATGCTTTGGTATTTAAGGCTGCCCGAACATCTCACGCGACTCGCGCCAGTTCCCACGCTGGTCGCGCCACAGCACTGCCAACCCACGCGACTCGCGTGAACATCTACGCTACTCGCGTGGAGCTTCAGAGGAAAAACATGGTTCCAAGGCACCTCCCACGCGACCCGCGTGGATCACCACGCTACACGCGTGACATGGCAGAGCCAATCTGCCCATCTTGTGCATATGGCGCGACTCGCGCCATACTCCGCGCGGTTAGCGCCATAGGCCAGAACCAATTTTTTCCTCCTCTCTTCCTCAAGCCTTCCTCTAATATACTAAGCTTCATCATTTATCTTTAAGCATGGGCTTAACCTAGGCTTAATTACGTATTGAAAATTCAAGGCATTACATCATGGACTTTGGAGATTTTTGTAGAAAAAGCCAAATGACCTAGCCTATAAAAGGAGTAATGGGGGCCAAGATGGAGACCACTTCACGTGTGATACTCCTCTTCCATCTTACATCCCTTCACTTTGAATTAAAAAGCAAAACAAAGGCCACACCTTGAGAAGTTCACGTGGAAAGCTAGGAAACTTTGGAGGAAAGTCGTCTAAAAGTTTCAAGGAGAAAGCATAAGCTGTAAAGGATATTGAAGAAGAATGAGAAAGAAGTTTTGATGGACTGCATGTTGTGATTTGTAATTCTCTGTGGCATGTATTTGTGTTAGAAAGTCTGTATATTATTTTGGACACTATATTTAGGACTGTATCATGGACTGTATTTATTTATTATAATTGTACCATGGTGAGGGCGAATCGTTTATGTTACAAATCAATCACAAACTTAAAGCAAAGAAGAAAAGAAACTTTTTTGAAAAAAAATTTTACAACTAAAATCATTCTAATACAAAATGGTCACGGAATTTCATTTAAAATCAATCAAGCAAAGAGAGGCGTTACAATAGAATTGTAACACCCCAAAATTTTGAATCACAATTATTAGGGTAAAATGTTAATTTGAGGCAGTACAAAAGATTTGGGAAAAAATGACGAAAATGCCCCTGGACATTTTTGAAATGACCAAAGTGCCCTTAGGCATTTTAAGAAGAAAATTTTATAAATACTCTGGGAGGTTTGAAAAAAGATCAGAATACCCTAAGGGTAACAATTACAGAGTTTCCCTGAACATTTTTAGAAATGACGATTTTACCCCTAGGGTGAAAGATAAAATTACCAAAATGCCCTTTAGGTCAAAAATTGATCAGATGACTTTAGAAATTCATGGGGACCTGAGTATTGGATAAAATACTTTTAGAGAACAAAATATTAACTAAGATAATTCTAATACAAAGTGGACACGAGATAATTCTAATACAAAGTGGACACGAGATCTCTTCTAAAATCAATCAAGCACGGGAGAGTAAAAGGAGACGTTACAGTTACAGTAAACCACATGCATTTATATTCATTGTATCATCTGGTTGTTTCTCTCCATAATCTTTTTTATTTTAATTTCATTTTTGCAATTTCTGTTATTTGATGCTATTGTAAAGAGTTCTTTGAAGCTTGTTCTAGAGTACTGTTCTCTAGGGAAGAACAGAGTAGTGTTCTCTTGTTCTTGATCATTAGGAGTCTAATAGGATTTTAGATTTCTATTCTTTATCTTGGGTTGATAAAGAGGGATTGTTGTAAAGCTTGTAAGAACTTAATTTTATAATAGTGGAACTCTAATCTAGTGTTGATTAGAAGAAATTGGATGTAGCTTCTATTGAGAAGTGAACCAGTATAAATTGCTTGTGTTGATTTTCTTTATCTCTATCTATACAAGTAATCTTGTTCATTTGTTCTTGGTGTTATTATCTTTACACAACAAGTTCTGTTTTGAGCTATGGATTTCTTGTGCTGAGTAATTTGATTGATTAAAAGCATTATTGGTTTAAAAGTGATTAAGATCCTTTGACTCTGATTTTATAAATAATTTTGAAAGACCAAGTTTAAACCAATTCACCCCCCTCTTGGTTATTGTGGGTATTCCTATTGTTTTCAATATTTGTTATTGATGAATGAAATTATGAATGATGTTGTTGTTGTAATGATTAGATTTTTTTTGGGAAAAGTCTTAATTACAGATGAGACTCTGCCCAGAATTTTATAATTTGTTCCCTTATTTACTTCTTTATTAAATTTTAAATAGGCATGAGTTTTTTTTGTATATTATAGTTCTCCTCTTTAATTTAGAAATTTCCTAAAATATTAGTCCCATGATATTATGGATTGTGACTGTGTGAGATTTGTGTTGTCTGAAGAACTGCAATATGTGAATCTCAAGAATGTGTTATATGTATATATGTGAAATGTGATTGCTTGTGAAGTTGATGATATTGAAATGAAATTACGTTGATGATTATATTAATATGAGATTATATTGATGTTGATGATGACATTGAGATGAGATGATTTGATGTTGATTATGAAATTGATGAGAGATGATGTTGATGTTGACAATGTCTTTGTGATGGATGTATGTTGTGTATGTACATGGGGGTGCAATGACTTGTTGGATATCCCTGGGAGGGAAGATGATTGGTTTAAGAATTTTAAGCATCCCTGGAGAGAGAAAGAGATTGCTTAAAATTTTTAACTATCCACGGTCAGTGCATTGATGGTGCCCATGTTTCATACTTCATAATTGCATGGAAATAGTATAAATGGTACCAATAAGTACCTGTGGTTTTTCACAAGGATAAACATGCGGGTACTTGGGGGCATATCACTCGGCTTGTAAATTCCTTGTGACTTAAGCTGATCACCATGGGGGAGGAGTTGCCTGTTCACGATAGGGTGACCTTGACAAGCTACTACATAATTTTCCTAAGTGAGAGTGTCATGTAGGCACGCTTAGGCTATTTCCTGACAAATGGTACCACATTGCATTTGAGAGTTGAGTCAGGCGCATGCATCATTCTGAGCATAATTAATTTGAATTGTGGAAAATGTTGATGACTAGTTTGTTGAGTGTATGTTGAACTGATTGATTACTGAGATTGATTGTGGTTATTATTATTGTTTCCTTGCTAATCATTGTCATTTTGTGCTTATTGATCTTGTATAATAAACTCACCCTTGCAATTTTATATTATGTGGGTGGTACCTATAGTGATCGCAAACCTTCGTTCGTGGAAGCAGATGAGTTGCAGTTGGTGATGTTGGAGGGAAATCCTTTTGTTGGAGCCGCTAAGCCAACATGATAATGTTGAAATTTATTTTGGGAGAGAGTTATGTTTTGTTATCAACTCTTTCTTAGATGGTTCCTTGTTTCTTTTTGATCGAGCATATAATCTCAAGCTTAGATATATGTAAAAAATAAATTATGTTCTAATATGTGAATGATATGTAATGGTTTTATATATATATATATATATGTATTTATCTACGTATTTTTGCATTTTTTTGAGTGTATTATCGCAAGAAATTTACCTTCATTTTCATAATCAAATTAATAGAATTTTCATTTAAAATTTGAAAATTATACATTTAGAATAGTGATATCGTAGTGACAAGGAGGGTTGTTACACACTATATGGTTTAAAACAAGCACCTAGATTTTAGTATGAATGATTGAGTAGTTTCTTAATTGGGCAATCTTTTGTAAGAGGTCAAGTTGACAAAATATTGTTTGTCAAAAGATCAAACAATGAGTTGTTGCTTGTGTAAATTTATGTTAATGACATAGTTTTTGGTGCAACTAATGAATCTTTGTGCAAGGAATTTTCCAATTCTATATGGAAAGAATTTGAGATGTCTATGATGGGAGAATTGTCTTTCTTCCGTGGACTTCAAGTCAAAAAAATGAAGCATTGAACATTCCTATGTCAAACAAAGTACTTTGCACATTTGATTAAGAAATTCAATATGGAAAAGTGCAAGGAAGCATCGACACCAATGTCAACATCCACTAATCTTGACTTGGACGAAAAAGGTAAATCGGTAGATGAGTCAAAATACAGAGGTATGATTGGTCCTCTCCTTTATTTGAATGCAAGTTGACTTGATATTATGCTAAGTGTATTGTTGCGAAAACGGCAAGTGCATCGCTCGTTCAAGTAATAAAGTGGGTAAGTATAGTATCGTCTCCACAGGGATTGGAATGAAATTCACAATAATTCTAGGTCTCAGCGATTGGAAAAGAAATAGAAATTGTTTGTGATAGAATTTGGTTGTTGTTTGAATATTGCAAATAAGGACAGAAATTAAAGAACTTAAATTGCAGTAAATTTGGGTTGTTACCAATGGAATGAATGATTGTGGTCAGGCACAATCCCCTTTGATTCCTACCTCTTTCACTTAACTGGTTATCAAGTTTCAATTACCTCTGATACATCTCTCCAAATTTAGTTAAATCCTAATTCCTTAGCAATTTAACCCTTTAACCTGAATCAAAATCCTAATCCCTTAGCGATTCCTATCAAGCTAAGCATTTGAAAGAATATATCATAAGTTGATTGTTCTGATTGCTCAGAGAATAAATCTTTTCTAATTTAGTTAACCCCTAATCCCTTAGTGAATTAACCCTTTAACCTGAATCAAAAACCTAATCCCTTAGTGAATTCTATCAAGTTAAGCATTTAAAAGAATATATTATAAGGTTCTGCAGCCACGCATCCCTATCCCTAGGCAATGAACAACTGTTATCCTACTTAGGTCAGCAATTAGAATCCCAACATCCCTATTGCGAATCCTAACCCTCAGCACTTAAATAGAATGGCCAATTCTAAATAAGAATAAAACAATAAAGAACAGAGTAGAATAAAACAATCATGACAATCTCATTCAATACCAGTCAAGTTACAGAGGAGTTCACATCGGTTCTTGGCCTAACCATAATACAACGTTTAGCCTAGCATAGGCTTCAAGAAACCAAAAGCTGTCATTGAATACATAATTCTGCTGTAATCCTAGCCTTGATTCTTGATTTCCAAGGGTTTAGAATGATAAAAATATGATAATGAGTGATTCCCAGCCTCCCTGTTCAGTCTCAGGCCTTTCTTTTATAGATTGGTTTAATTGGAGTAACAAAGCCTTTTTCTGTGCCAAATCTCGAAACAGATTAATTTAAATCAGGAAAGAAATCTTCACGGCGCTGCTGGCGCGGAGTCTCGCGCTGATCACGCGGGCCTTTCGAAAGGATGGCGCTGATAGCGTGAACCTCCACGCTGATAGCGTGGAGTCCACGAGCTGGAAGCCTGGTACTGGGCATTTGGCGCGGATCGCGCGGAGATTGGCACTACCTGCGCTGGGCTTGTGGCTTGATGACGCTGGTAGCGTGGAGTCTTTGAGTTGGGGCTTGGCAATTTGCTTGTGACGCGGCTCGCGCGGGATATGGCGTGATCCGCGTGAGACCTTCAACTGGCTATTCTTCTTCTTTTTTTTGCTTTGTTCTCCTCCTTTTTGTCCTGAAATCACAACTTGGTAATAAAATGAGATATAATAAAATATAAACGACAAACTAACTTATTCTAATCTAATTCCTAATGATTTAATTGAAATATAACCTAAAACTAGCCTAAAACTAAGATGTGTTAGCAGCACATCAAATAATTCCCAGATTTAATAGTTGTTGTCCTCAGCAACAGACGGAACCTCAAGATAAAAGCAAGGGTCAATGATCAAACCAAACCACAATTGACAATCCTAGAATTTACCATGCTAAGTATAATCAATTCATATTAAAGCTTTCCATGGTACTTTCAATTCTATCAAATTGTGAGAGTTAACTTGAGTATTTCTTACAGAATGTGTTTAATCACTCATCACTGAAGTGTATCAGGCTATTCTTACTCTCTTACTCAACATAATCACAGCACTAGCATAAGCTTGAAAATATTCTCAACAGATGCAAGCACAACTTGATCAAAAGGTCTTTCCGGCTTGTAACTTGGCTGGGCTAAGGGTAGGAAATTCTTTGGAAAAGTAGCTAATATGAGGCTAGATCCAGTCCCTAAGTCCAATCTTGTGGTTATCCATATTCCTTGTTCATTATTTCAAAACCTGGCAACTTTATTCAACAATTTATTCTTTATAAAGCAAAACAAATAAACTTCTTTTATTTTCTTCTTCTTTTTCTTTTTCTTAAGCAAAATATAGCAACTATTCAGATTTCCAGCTGATATTCTCAGGCTTATTACTTTCCAACTGGCCTTATTTGTTTGCTCTCTTAACTTCTATACCAATTGGAATCAACTTGTTTTCCTCTATGCCTTGATGGACAATTCCCTGTTTTCTGCTGTCATATACTTGTATTCTACTTTCTCTAGCCTCAGGGAGGTTGGTCAATGTAGATGGCTCTGATTTGGGCAGCAGAAATGAAAGGCTCAGGCTCAAAAGAGGTACAAATGGAAAAAAAATTGTGGATGAGTCAATTTGGCCTTGGTTTTCAGAAGAAGAAACTGCCTTAATCATGTCAAATCACACCTGCATCCCGAGAAACAATTCAAATTCTAGAGTACTGTGAGAATGGAGTTTCTCAGAAAGAAAATTTACCACTGTTTTGGCACAAACCTCACAGGTGTTAGACTCAAGTCAATCTCTGCTGACTTCATTTCAAGCATCATTTCAACTTCAACATGCATATCACATACAAACAATCACAATTCCATTCATGTATCATGCAGTTCATGCTATATTTCATTTCATCAAGCTTTCATCAAAGAATCCTATCCACTACTGTGTCCATTCACTTTTTATTCTGAAAAAATCTGATGTGCTTCTAACCTTTATTAAAATAATTACTTAAAATTTGAAACTAATGACTAAATTTTAAAACTACTAAAGCTTACAAAATTTTTTCTGTTAGACATCCTTTGTTTCTTGAATGTGATTCCTCAAATAATGCATATGCACCTATTCCCATATTTAGAAAATTGTTGTCCCCAGCAATAACTGAAAAGAACTATGTGCTGCTAAATACTCAATCATGTATGCATTATTTGAGAAATCATCACCAAACTGAAACATTAATCTAAACAGAACATACTTAAAAATAAAATAACAAAACAACTAACCTCAAAGTAATATACTGAAAATTGAAAACAAGAACAGTAAAATTAAAACAAAATTGAATGATCCTATTCTGTCACTTTGTTGCTAGATACAGCTGCACTTCCTTCCTGTCTTTCTCAATCTCTTCACCCTGAACTCAGAAAAATTCCAGGTATACACCTGATGCATTGGGCTGAATTCCCAGATTTATTCCTTTCATTGTGGTTCAGATCAAACAGCAACTATACATTTACATAAGCTCTCAGAAAGGATTCCAAGAATCTCTCATTTAACGTCTTGAGCTAGACGTTTCTTGCTGCTATTCATCTGTGGACTTAAGTGGAATAGAAACTACGTCTCTATCCACTTGGTCTCCAAAGTAAAGCTTCAGCCTGCATTTGTTAACTTTAAAGGTTTTTTCCTTGTATAAAGAAGTGATTTTTATTATTCCATAAGGACAAACCTTTTGCACCAAGAAAGGGCCAGACCAACAGAGTTTTAACTTACCTGGAAGCTTTTGGCGAATTTTGGAGAGCAATACTTGTTGTCCTGGCTCAATTTCTTTTTGGCGAATTTTGTTGTTACGCCAATTCTTGGTCTTCCCTTTACAGGTCCTAGCCTTCACACCTGCAGTTTGACATTCCCACTATGCAACATCCAGCTTTTTACCCCCATGCTTCTTAGGTTCTACCACAGCTTTTTCTAGAATCTTTTTCAGCTTAACCTTTGGTGCTCCAGCTGGAATATCATCTTCCTTCTTCTCCAGCTCTTCTAGCATAGGTTTACTTGGTTCAGGTTTGACTTCTTGATCTGCAGTGCTTAGTTCTGCAACAAATGTTGCTGCTGCTGTGTTTACTTCTGCAAAATTTTCTACTGCATCTCTTGCATTTTCTGATGCTGCTGAATTCTCTGCTGCAGTAGTTTCTCCATCAGTTTCTTCTGCAGTTTCTGCTGTATGTTCTGTTGCTGCTGCATTTACTGCATTTTCTTCATCTCCAGCTACTGTAATACCTGCTGTCATGCCTGCACAATTCACATTATCCAGAAATTCTAGCCTAGAACAATTATGTTTGTCAGATGGATTTGTCACAGTATTAAAAACATTAAAAACAACAGATTCATTATCCATCCTAGGTTCCAACTTTCCTTGTTCTACATCAATTAAGGCCCTAGCAGTTGCTAAAAATGACCTTCCTAACAACAGAGGGATTTCACTTTCTCCCTCCATATCTAATACAATGAAGTCTGCAGGGAATATAAATTTGTCTACCTTTACTAACACATCCTCAATTACCCCTGATGGTTTCCTTAAAGAACGGTCTGCTAATTGCAAGGAAACTTTGGTAGGTTTCAATTCAGATATACCTAGGGACTCAAGATTCCGGATGGAAGCATCTTGATTTCTATGGTGAGTTCTAGTCTCATTGATGAAAGCATTTGTGGCTTGAATGTGTTCAGTGTTGTTTTTGACAGCTGCATCACAACTTTCTCAAGTTCAGAGATACTTGTGGTTGGAACGGGAGGAGGCTGCAGATAGTTGTTAGACTTATAATCTAGCCCTCCTCCTTGGAAGTTCTTCTGGTAGTTGTTTCCGGGAGCAAAGTTGTGATTCCTCTGATATTGTTGCTGCTGTCTCTGGTCATTCCACACTCCATTAACCTGCACAGGGTCAGCTCCAACAAGAATAGGGCAAACATTAGATTCATGCTCACCTTGGCAGTACTCGCAGATAACATGTGGTTGGTTGGATGTAACTTGGGCTACAGAGACTTGAAGTCTGTCAATTTTCTCAGTCAACTTGGCCAGCTGTTGTGCCAAGATTTTCTGCTCTGCAAGCATTGCATCATTGCTGGACAGTTGGATTGGTTCTCTCTTTGGCTGAATGGTTATGCTTTCATTTTCGTTTCGGGCCAGAGAATTGATAAGCTCATATGTCTGAGCTGCAGTTTTGGATCTTATAGTACCCCCTGCTGCAACATTAATGATCATACGGGTTTCAGGAGTCATACCATTAAAGAAAATATGTACCTGCTTACCCACATGCATGTCACATTGTGGGCATCTCCTGATCAGTTCCTGGAATCTGTTCCAAGCAGCACAGAGGGATTCTCTTCCATTCTGAGTGAAGTTAGTGATTTCATTCACCAACCTGTTGTATTTGTCCATGGAAAAGTATTGTGCGAAGAATCTCGAGACTAAGTCTTCCCAAGTTAAGATGCTATTGGAAGTTTGTCTATTTAGCCATCTCAATGCATTTCCCTTAACAGCAAAAGGAAATAGACTTAGTCTTATAGCATCATCTGAGACCCTTGGTGTCTGATAGTGTCACAGATTCTGAGAAATTTGTCAATGAAGTCATGTGGGTCTTCAAAATCTTCACCTCCAAACTGACTGCGTTCCACCAATGCAATCAATGAAGGATTTATGTCAAAGTGATTTGCTTGTATCGATGGTCTCACAATGCCGGAGTTTGGTCTTGTGAACATAAGAGCCAGAATATCCTCCATTAGTTCATCTTCCGGTCTCGGCTGATTATTTCTTTCTTCAGCCATCTCTGCTTCTGACTCTAATTCAGGGATTGAATTAAAGTCAAAGTTTTATGCTTCTCTCCTTCTTTGTCTGGCTAGTCTCCTTCGGATAGTTCTTTCAATTTCTGGATCGTACTGTAAATCCTCAGGGTTAACTGAACCTCGCATAAAACTCAAAGAAGTGATTAGTAACAAAAATTCCAATCACAAAGATTAAAAATTACTGTAAAAATCCATTTACCAATCCCCGGCAACGGCGCCAAAAACTTGTTGCGAAAACGGCAAGTGCACCGCTCGTTCAAGTAATAAAGTGGGTAAGTAGAGTATCGTCTCCACAGGGATTGGAATGAAATTCACAATAATTCTAGGTCTCAGCGATTGGAAAAGAAACAGAAATTGTTTGTGAAAGAATTTGGTTGTTGTTTGAATATTGCAAATAAAGACAGAAATTAAAGAACTTAAATTGCAGTAAATTTAGGTTGTTACCAATGGAATGAATGAGTATGGTCAGGCACAATCCCCTTTGATTCCTATCTCTTTCACTTAACTGGTTATCAAGTTTCAATTACCTCTGATACATCTCTCCAAATTTAGTTAAATCCTAATTCCTTAGCAATTTAACCCTTTAACCTGAATCAAAATCCTAATCCCTTAGCGATTCCTATCAAGCTAAGCATTTGAAAGAATATATCATAAGTTGATTGTTCTGATTGCTCAGAGAATAAATCTTTTCTAATTTAGTTAACCCCTAATCCCTTAGTGAATTAACCCTTTAACCTGAATCAAAAACCTAATCCCTTAGTGAATTCTATCAAGTTAAGCATTTAAAAGAATATATTATAAGGTTCTGCAGCCACGCATCCCTATCCCTAGGCAATGAACAACTGTTATCCTACTTAGGTCAGCAATTAGAATCCCAACATCCCTATTGCGAATCCTAACCCTCAGCACTTAAATAGAATGGCCAATTCTAAATAAGAATAAAACAATAAAGAACAGAGTAGAATAAAACAATCATGACAATCTCATTCAATACCAGTCAAGTTACAGAGGAGTTCACATCGGTTCTTGGCCTAACCACAATACAACGTTTAGCCTAGCATAGGCTTCAAGAAACCAAAAGCTGTCATTGAATACATAATTCTGCTGCAATCCTAGCCTTGATTCTTGATTTCCAAGGGTTTAGAATGATAAAAATATGATAATGAGTGATTCCTAGCCTCCCTCTTTAGTCTCAGAGGCCTTTCTTTTATAGATTGGTTTAATTGGAGTAACAAAGCCTTTTTCTGTGCAAAATCTCAAAACAGATTAATTTAAATCAGGAAAGAAATCTTCACGGCGCTAGTGGCGTGGAGTCTCGCGTTGATCGTGCGGGCCTTTCGAAAGGTTGGCGCTGATAGCGTGAACCTCCACGCTGATAGCGTAGAGTCCACAAGCTGGAAGCCTGGTACTGGGCATTTGGCGCGGATCGCGTGGAGATTGGCACTACCCGCGCTGGGCTTGCGGCTTGATGACGCTGGTAGCGTGAAACTCCACGCTGATAGCGTGGAGTCTTCAAGTTGGGGCTTGGCAAGTTGCTTGTGACGCGGCTCACGCGGGATATGGCGCGATTCGCGCGAGACCTTCAACTGGCTATTCTTCTTCTTTTTTTTGCTTTGTTCTCCTCCCTTTTGTCCTGAAATCACAACTTGGTAATAAAATGAGATATAATAAAATATAAATAACAAAACTTATTCTAATCTAATTCCTAATGATTTAATTGAAATATAACCTAAAACTAGCCTAAAACTAAGATGTGTTAGCAACACATCATGTATGCTTATGTGAAGATATCAAGCAAATCCCAAGGAATCCCATTTAAATGCTGTCAAAATGATTATCAAGTACCCTAAGGGCAAAACCAATATGGGTTTGTCGTATCCCAAAGGTACCTCCTTGAGTTTAATTGACTTTTCAGATTCTGACTTTGCAGGATGTAAGCTAGATAGGAAAAGAACAAGAGCAACATGTCACCTCTTGGGTAGTTCACTTGTGTCTTGGAATTGCAAGAAGCAAGCCTGTGTAGCACTATCCTGAAAAATAGGGCCATGAAGCCTGAAGGCATGTGAGAAAAATAAAATTTTTCAAGCGGAAACACACATACCATACAAGAATCATTCTTTAGGACATAGATGTTACCTTGTTTATATTCGTAACTTGATGATCAAGATAGGCTTAAAGATACAAGCCCTTTAATGTTGATCCACACCACTTCTTGTCAAGACTCAAAAACACTTCTTGAAGAGCACCAACAAACACCAAAGGAGGCAGGCTAGGCGCACCAATGGAGAGGAAGAAGGTTAGGTTTCAAAGTGTTTTTACTTATCTAAGAGCCTCATCAATAGATGATATTAGTGGATGAATTTTCTGTCAAAACTCACACAAGGGGGCACATGAAAATAGAGGAAGATAGAGTTTTTTTTTTTCAAAAACTATTAGAGAACTATGATCACAATAGCACACTTTATAGAAGAGTTTGAGTCAGATTTTTTTAACCAAAAAATTTGATTATGAAGCATCCCACACGTGAAGAAAAGATGGAGTTGTTGCAATTCAAAAATTGCCAACAACCTCTTATCATATCCTCCTAAGACCAAGTCAATTACTTGGGATTGATTTTGCTAAATGATAATCATATATCAGCCGTATGTAAGCCCTATAATCAACCCTCAAACTTCTTCCTAAAATCTAGGACATGATCATGATAAGATGCTAGTTGAATTCAAATTCAAATCTAGCTCTTATCTTCTCCTTTTGATATGAAACTAACTACTATAGTTAATTCATATTTAAATTCAAATATTTAAATTCAAAATTTAAATTATCAAATTTAAATATTAGATAATTGATTTAACTATTTAAATTAATTAATAATGTCTTGGACTATCCAAGTCCATTAACTCCATTCATACGCCCCTCTCTCTTTAAGATATGTATCAAAACTCCTTCTTGGGCCAATAACCATTATTAGGCCCAAAACCTTTAATGCTATAATGTCATGACAATAAAGTGTTAGTGTGTGTGACTCATTAGGCCCCACATAGCCACTGACATAAATGAGTTTGGACCCAACAAGGCCACTACCCATTTAATGACAACACAGAGCACTAGCAATGCTTTGTTGCCCCAGAACTAGTTAGGTAAATGACAAGATCATCCTATTAAATCTATTTTGTTTTCGTATGTATTTCCTTTCGTCTCAGTTACCTTCCCATAAAACCTAGGGTAAGGAAATGTATCTGCCCTTGTGGTCTAAGGTAAGCTTTACTACGAATAGGGAGTCTCCAATTTTACTGACTCTAAAGGCAGATAGATCATCTCATGATTTCTTCTACTATGCATAGATTCCCGAGTCCCGTAAATGTCATCCCGATTTCTCTGGTTTACAGATAACCTAATTTATCACAGAGATTTGACAAATTCCTTCAGCTAGTCACCTTAGACTCGCGTTCTTTTAGGACATGCCCAAAGGTATACCTATGTGTCTCCATGTTTCAGGCAGACGAGGTATACAATCAAAACATATCTTCTAGAACACAGTCTAGTTGAAAACTTCTGGTCTAAGGAAAGACACACCCAAATAATAAGAGATTACTCTAATGATACTATCTGTGAGATTTCCTCATAGAGTCTCTTTGTGGGTCCGGTCAGTGCGAGTTATACCCTTATAGGTCCACCCACGACTTTAGCTAAGACATCTCCATGTCTGTAGCTCATGAGGTCTTTACCTTGTATCTGCATATAAGTAGATAAGCCGTGCTAGTCTTACCTGAGATCACTGGTGGGGATTCTCAGTGTCTCTAGACTAGGAACTTAAAATTTAGGAGTAGACATCTGGTATCCTTGATTTCTCATGATCGTGATCCCATCACTAATACTCAAGAGATACCTATTATATTCCAAGGGTTTTATCCAATTACTCATATATTAATAATGATATCGAGACAGAATATGAAACAAGATAAAGAGCGCTTATAATTTATTCATGATAATATGAAAAAAATACATGTACGTCCTAATCTAATGAAAAGATTGTCTCTAAGACATCCATATACTAACAATCTCCCACTTGGCCTAGAGCCAATCAGACCTAAGTCGTAAACCCAAAGCCTCATAATGACTATCATGTTTTCTCTGAGAAACAGCCTTTGTCAGAGAGTCGGCTAGGTTATCATCCGTGGAAATATAATCCATCATTACATCCATCCTATCAATGATCTCTCTAATCAGGTGATATCTACGGAGCACGTACTTAGATCTTTGATGAGGCCTAGGTTCCTTTGACTGCACAATGGCTCCAGTGTTGTCACAATACAATTGTATGGGCTCATCCACGCTTGGAACCACCCGTAGTTTAGGTATGAACTTCTTGATCCAGACGGCCTCCTTGGCTGTTTCTGAAGCGGCTATATACTCAGCTTCTGTCATAGAATCTGTTGTAGTCTCCTACTTGGAACTCTTCCAAGACACTGCCCCACCATTTAAGGTGAATACGAACCCTGATTGTGACTTGTAGTCATCTTTGTCACTCTGAAAGCTGGCGTCAGTGAATCCTTTCATTGAAAGCTCATCTACCCCACCATAGACCAGAAACACATCCTTAGTTCTTCTCAAGTATTTAAGGATGGTCTTGACTGCTGTCCAATGACCCTCTCCAGGGTATGACTGGTATCTGCTCGTACTGCTCAAAGCATATGAGACATCTGGTCTTGTACATATCATGGCATACATGATGGACCCAATGTAACATCCCCAAAATTATAAAAATGTGATGATAATTGGATACAAGTATGTTTAGAGAAAAATAACTATATCACTCTTTCCATGATGTAGAAATTACTAGAAAACCCTTAAGATGAAAATTTCAAAAATGCCCTTGGACATTTTTGAAAATAACCAAAATACCCCTAGGTTGAATGGCATAATTACCAAAATAACTTTAGAAATTTTGTAGAAACTTGATGAAATTATAAAATATACTTAGCTGACTAAGTATCAACATATTTTGTGACACAAAACTCTAGAATAAAATTTCTACAAATTTTGGAAGATGACAACTTTGAGGCTGTATTCAAGAAAACTCAAGCATCAGAAAAATATGAAAAAAATGGTACATAAAATCTATAGAATTTTCTCTTAATTATAGGATGAATATACCTATTTAATAAAATGGTTTAGTAATTTTGATGGTCAGAAGAAGTATAGACCATCAAAAATAAGATAAAGATGTAGTTTAGAATGAAAGGTTTATGTATTGCCCTGTATAAGACTGCTTGGGATTAATTTAAACTATCATTGGGATAAATTCTTAGGAACATCTAGAATTCTAATATTCAGAATTTCTTTAGATAAAAGAATTCAAATTAAGTTGGATTTCTTTTTAAGAAAATACCATATTGAAACTAGATTTTTATTCATCATCAAAAATGACCACATGTAGCATGGAAGGAAGAAAAATTTGTATTCCTTCCCTTTGAGCCTGTCATTCACGTGGAAAAGCATGGAGAATGAGGAAGAAGCTTCTTGAATTCAGCCACTTGGAAGATAAGCCATAGGATGAAAACAAGTGGCAAGACACTTGTATGGCATGGATGCAAGGTAACATAAAAATCAAGCCAAGGTTTCTCTACACTCTTCCATCTTGCACGTGGACAGTTCTAGACATTATTTCAACAATCCCAACGGTCAAAAGTTACATATGTGGGATAGCAGTGTACCTTTAAAATTTTAAAGAGATCCAACGGTTAACGAATCTAGAATTAGAATTTTACTAAAATAGTTTTGGGATAAACTCAAGAATGAAAGAAAAAACATAAAAGCCTTCATTGGCAAGCTACTCCACGAAAATACAAGAAGGAAGGGAGAGGATTCATGAACTTGACAACTCAAAGGGACACTTGGAAGAAGATTAAGAGAAGGCTTCATGAATTGGACAAGTGTTAGGACACTTGTAAGAAAGTAATCATGGCTTAGAAGATTTTTCCTAAAAAAGTAATGGAATCATAATGACTTTAGTTAAAATGGAATGGAATGGAAAGAAACTTAGTCACAATGGAACCAAATGGGAGTAACTAGATAATAAGGGTAAAAGTGTCCATAGCATTTTCCAACCTCTATATAAAGGGGTGAGGGCTTTGAATGGAAGTCATTCTCAAAAACACTATTTCTACCACACCTTCACTAGAGAAACACCCTCCTTCCATCTCTTTCATTTCACTTCCATCCTTTCCTTTCCAAAACATCAAATTCTAGACAAGACTTTCATTCTTTCAAGACCTTGAGGTGCA
>PYAF01001111.1:76963-89876 GCA_007407185.1 Glycine tomentella | reverse complement strand
TCAAATTTACTAAACCATTTTATTAAATAGGTCTATCCATCCTATAATTAAGAGAAAATTCTATAGATTTCATGTATCATTTTTCCATATTTTTCTTATGCTTGAGTTTTCTTGAATAAAGCCTCAAAGTTGTCATTTTCTAAAATTTGTAGGAATTTTATTCTAGAGTTTTGTGTCATAAAATTTGTTGATACTTAGTTAGCTAAGTGTATTCTACAATTTCATCAAGTTTCTACAAAATTTCTAAAGTTATTTGAGCATTTTTAGCCTAGGGGCATTTTGGTAACTATACCATTCAACCTAGGGGTATTTTGGTCATTTTCAAAAATGTCCAAGGGTATTTTTGACATTTTCATCTTAAGGATTTTCTAGTAATTTCTACTTCATGTAAAGAGTGATATAGTTAGTTTTCTCTAAACATACTTCTATCCAATTTATCATCACATTTTTATAATTTTGGGGATGTTACAAAAGAGGGCTTGTTTTTGAGTGAAAAGCAAATTAAAAGAGTGCTATTGGCACAACAACCTCTTTATTGTATGCTTCCTAACTCTCTTCGTTTACATGTTGAAAAGGAAGGTGAGAAGTTTCCCAAAGCTATGCAATCACTTTTGGAAGAGTATCAAGATGTTTTTCCAAAAGAAGTGCCTAATGGATTGCCTCCCTTAAGAGGCATAGAGCATCAAATTGATTTGATTCTAGGTTGTGCACTCCCTAATAGACCAGCTTATAAGACTTCACCAATGGAAGCAAAAGAGATACAAGCACAAGTAAAGAAGCTACTTGAAAAAGGGTGGATCCGTGAGAGCATGAGCCTTTGTGCTATGCCTATTATTCTTGTGCCTAAGAAGGAGGGAACTTGGAGAATGTGTACGGATTGTAGGGCAATCAACAACATCACCATAAGGTATAGGCATCCCATCCCTAGACTTCATGATCTTTTAGATGAATTGCATGGTGCTACTATTTTCTCTAAAATTGATCTTAAGAGTGGTTATCATCAAATAAGGATGAGGGAAGGGATGAATGGAAAACGACTTTCAAAACAAAATTTAGGCTTTATGAATGGTTAGTTATGCCTTTTGGATTGACTAATGCACCTAGTACCTTTATGAGACTTATGAATCATGTTCTTAGACACTTTATAGGCAAATTTGTGCTTGTGTACTTTGATGATATTCTTGTTTATAGTGCCAATTTAAATGATCATTTAATGCATGTTAAGAGTGTCTTGGAGGTGCTTAGAAAGGAAACCTTGTATGGATCAATTGATAAATGTTCTTTTTGCACTTCACAAGTTGTGTTTCTAGGTTTTGTAGTAGGTGCTCAAGGAGTCCAAGTAGATCAAAAGAAAGTGAAAGCTATCATGGAGTGGCCAACTCCTACAAGTGTGAAAGATGTTAGAAGTTTTCATGGTATGGCAAGTTTTTATAGGAGATTTGTCAAGGATTTTAGTACCATTGCTTCTCCTTTGAATGAATTGATGAAGAAAACCATGAGTTTTTCTTGGAAGCAAGAACATTAAATTGCTTTCCAAACTTTGAAGGATAAGTTATCTCATGCACCTATTCTTGCATTGCCTAATTTTAATGCTTCCTTTGAATTGGAATGTGATGAATCTAATGTAGGCATTGAGGGGTTTTAATTCAAGATAAACATCCTATTGCTTATTTTAGTGAGAAATTGAAGGATGCAAGTTTGAACTATTCCACTTATGACAAAGAATTGTATGCACTTGTTAGAGTTTTGCAAACTTGGCAACATTACCTTTTACCTAAGGAATTTGTAATACATAATGATCATGAATCCCTTAAATATTTGAAAAGTCAAGGCAAACTCAACAAAAGACATGCTAAGTGGGTTGAGTTCATTGAGCAATTTCCTTATGTAATTAAGCACAAGCAATGAAAGTTGAATGTGGTGGCAGATGCCTTATCAAGAATGCATTGTTTGATTTCTATGCTTGAAACCAAATTGTTTGGTTCTAATCACATAAAGGAATTGTATGCCAGTGATCATGACTTCTCTAGTATTTTTGCTTTGTGTGAGAAAGGGGCTCATCAAGAATATTTTAGACATGATGGTTTCTTGTTCAAGGAAAAGAGATTATGTGTTCCTAAAAGATCTTTGAGAGAACTTTTCATTAGAGAAGCTCATGAGAATAAGTTGATGGGGCACTTTGGTGTGGACAAAAATTTGGCTATTTTATATGAACATTTCTTTTGGCCAAAAATGAGGCATGATGTGCATAAGCTTATTTCTCAATGCATTACTTGTCATCAAGCTAAATCTAGATTAATGCCTCATGGTTTGTATACACCTTTACCTATTCCTAACTCCCCTTGGGTTGACATTTCTATAGATTTTGTACTTGGCCTTCCAAGATCCAAGAGGGGAAAGGATTCTATCTTTGTTGTTGTTGATAGGTTTTCAAAGATGGCACACTTCATTCCTTGTCACAAAAGTGATGATGCTTGTGAAGTAGCCAATCTTGTCGTCAAGGAAGTGGTGAGACTACATGGATTGCCAAGAAGCATAGTGAGTGATAGAGATACTAAGTTCCTTAGCCACTTTTGGAAAACATATTGTGGGGTAAGCTTGGTACAAAACTCTTATTTTCATCAACTTGTCACCCACAAATGGATGGCCAAATCGAGGTGGTTAATAGAACATTAGGACAACTACTTTGATGCTACATCAAGGGTAATTTGAGAAATTGGGAAGAGTGTCTACCTCATATTGAGTTTGCTTACAATAGAGTAGTTCACAAGACTACTTCTTTATCTCCTTTTGAAATTGTTTATGGCTTTAATCATTTAACTTCTCTTGATTTATTGCCTTTACCTAACACTTCTTCTATGGTTAATCATGATGTTTTATCTAAAGCTTCTTATGTTAGAAAGTTGCATGAACAAGTAAAGGCACATGTGGAGAGAAAGATGGAACAATATGCCAAGCAAGACAATAAGCACAATAAGCAAGTGATCTTTAATGAAGGAGATTTAGTGTGGCTTCATTTAAGGAAGGACAGATTTCCTCGTGAAAGGAAATCCAAGCTACAACCTAGAGAAGATGGACCTTTCAAGATTCTAGAGAGGATCAACAACAATGCTTATAAACTTGAATTTCCTAGTGAGTATGGTGTGAGTAATATTTTCAATATTTGTGATCTTTCTTTGTATGATGTAGGTACAAATGAAGAGACAAACTTGAGGACATGTTCTTTCCAATAAGGAGGGGATGATGGAGATCCAAGAAAAACCAAAGGTCTAGAAGGAGAGCTTGAAGCACTTCCTTTGGTGAGCTTCAAGGGACCAATGACAAGAGCTAGGACTCAAGCACTTCAAGACCATATTCAAGCTAACTTGGACAAGAATGAAGTTGCACACCATATCAAGCATGATAAGAGCTGGATTTTGATGTCTCAAATTCAATATAATCCAACAAATTGCAGCACTTGTTAGAAGAAATTCAATAAAACAATTGTAAATAGGTTGTTACTGTTTAATCGATTATTATGGCCTTGTAATCGATTACAACATTTTTTTGTTGCAAACAGGAATAAGCCTTTACTGTGTTAATCGATTGCTTTGGCCTTGTAATCGATTATAGCATTCTTATGTTGCAATCAGGAATAAGTCCTTCCTGCTTTAATCGATTAAATGGCTAGTGTAACCGATTATTTCAGCTCTGGACTGATTTAATCGATTACCATATCAAATTAATCGATTAAACCAGTTTTAAAACTACTCTGCACATGTTTGGGAAGCCAAAGGTCACTTTTGCAAAGCTTGCACTTCAAGCTTCATTTAGGCTTCATTTCAATTTGTATTTTCTTACATTTCAGTGACATTTAGCTTGTAATTTCATAGCCTATATAAAGTTCCAAAACTGAATGTAACTAACTTTTGGTTCATTAATACAATTTCTGAAAACTGAATGTAATTTCATAGCCATTGAGTCTTATCAATGGCTTCTCAATGCTATTGTGGTGATTCTTCCTAGGCTTATTGGAAATCCTTTTCCATGGTGCCATTCATTGTCTTCACCTTCATCCCTATCCTTCTTCCATCTTCCATTTTTTGCAATTTAATTTTCTGAAAACAGCCCCAATTCAATGAGTGCTGGAACTTATGAGTTCTTGAGGTATGCTTGAAGCTTGGGTTCTAATGCAAGGTAGATTTGGAAAAACTTAATGGCTATGGGTTCAGCTATTTTGCATCACTTTAGATCTTATACACACCTGCAAAAATCAAATTAAGTTGCAAGGGAAGATACCCAACTAAGGTTGAGTCCATAAGGGTTAGCTATTTTACTCTTTTTCTTAGGAACCCATATACATTCTCCATTTGGCATAAAGAACCTTTGATGGAGTGCTTTTAGTTAAATAGTTTTCTATCCTTCTTAGCTTGTTTGACTTCTCTTGGACTTTTATTTTCCCATTCTAATTTAGTTTTTGTCTTAGGCAAGTAAGTGGGCTGAATTGCTAATTGTAGTGTATTTTCGGATTTTATGCTCACTTGACCTATCTTCCTTTTATAGGACCTACAGAGCTCTATGAAACTCCGAATGGAGCATTCTAGTAGTCCATGGAAAGATAACAAAAAGATCTACAAGTTTGTCTGAGATAAGCCGAGGCTAATTCTGCCATTTTTGGGTTTCGAAGTCAGAATCACTACACTTATATTTTAGGCTGCGAGTTTGATTTTTATGGTTGTAAATAGTAATTAATTAGAATTGATGTGTTTGTTCATGGCCCATTATTTCCTTCAGACTTGTTCTTCAATTTTGTGCACATTTCATAGGGCTTTCATTGATGATGATCATGGGAGGCTAAATAATCAATGAATCCAAGGATCCAACCCAAGCAAAAAGAGAATTTGAGTGCTGGTTTGGTATTTCGAATTCTGTTTGAATGTTCACTTTCTTCTTCAATAACTATTATGTTTTCATGATTATGAATGCGTTTACGATTGAAAGCGGATTAGTTTATGGATTCATTTCCTAATTTCGAATATTAATCACAGATTAATTGTATGATATTTCAGTTAGGGTTGTGGTTTCAATTAATTTAGGGGTTAATTCGATTGAACTGCTTCTAATGAGATTGAATGAACTTTCATAATAGGATAAATTTATGAGAACGATGATGATTCGAATAGCTTGGTGTGGTGAATTGGATTGATGCTTTTAATCTGTTTTACATTACCTCTTTTCAATTCTGTTAGTTTCTACGTTGTTCTTTAATCCTAGTTTACGTTTTTGCAAATTTTACTTAACGCATATAAACTGTTCGATAAAAATCCCCCTTACTGTTATTGGTGAGTTGAAGTTAGAACCATATTGATAGTGTATCTGAGTCGACCTAGGTTAATCCTGTGCTATAAAATTAGCGTAATTAAATTGTTTTGAAGCGCTATGGCAAACACTTATCAAAACTGGCGCCATTGTCGGGGATACGGTTCATTGTGTGCTAGCTTTAATTCACTGTAATTAGTTCATAGTAGTAGTAGTAATATATATATATATATATAAAGAGTTACAATTACTGCATATTTACATTTTGTTGCACAACCGCATTTTATTACATAACCACATGATTATTCTTACTCATTATGAAGTGTGGATGATGTAGTTTCATGTGTGCTGTAAAAAAAAGAGAAAAACAGGGGAAAAACAGAGTTGTAGTAGAGAAAGAATTAGTATAGTATAGTTGTTTTTGTAGTGTGATTTTGTTGTCCAAAATTTTTCAGAATTGTGCAGTTTTGAGTTGTGATTTGTTTCCCAAGGTTTACCCCCATTTTAAACAAACACAACCCCAAAGGGGTTGGTTGTGGGTTCAAATTGGCAAATTCGACCTCTAAGTAGGAGTTTTGGACTAGTTTTTACAATTGTAGTAGGGGCATTCTGGTAATTTCACAGCAAAACGATCTCATAATGGACTGAAATTTTACCAAACTGTGCAAAAAATTCATACATGAAGTTGAACCTGTTACAATTTCTATTTCATTTCAGCATATATAGTAAGTAGTGTTCTGGTAGAATAGCTGATTGATATTTCTGTACTGTCTGTGTTTATTGTTCCTTATGAGCTGAACCATGTATGACTAGGTTTACATCAAGTGAATTACATTCATATGATCCTGAGATAGATAGGACATTTCACAGATTAAACAAACATAATATTAGTTTAGATGACTTTGATAGTGTAGTTTTAGACAGTAGCATAATGTCTTCTGACTTTGATTCTGAATCTATTTCTAATCCTTCTACTTCTAATCATCTAGATATAATGGCTGATAACAACCAGTAGTAGGCTACACCTGATGTTGTTTACCAACCTTGGTGTATTCAATATCCTGAGACTGAGGTCACTTATGAGCTAAAATCTAGACTAATCCATTTGCTCCCAAAGTTTCATGGGCTTGCTGGTGAAGATCCACATAAACACCTTAAGGAGTTTCATGTGGTATGTTCCACCATGCGACCACATGACATTCATGAGGATTATGTCAAGATGAAGGCATTTCCTTTCTCTCTGGATGGTGTTGCTAAGGACTGGTTGTACCTTCAACCAGATCCTATCAACACTTGGACATACATGAAGAGAAGATTCTTGGAGAAATTCTTCCCTACCTCTAGAATAGCATCCATCCAGAAGGAAATTTGTGGCATAAGGCAACTTCCTGGAAAGACTTTGTATGAGTACTGGGAGAGATTCAACAAGTTGTGAACTACCTGTCCTCACCATCAAATCAATGAGCAATTACTGATCCAATATTTTTATGAAGGCTTGATGTTGATGAACATGAGTATGATAGATGCAGCTAGTGGAGACGCTCTGATGGACAAGACCCCTCTTGCTGCAAGGCAGCTGATTTCTAACATGGCAGCCAACTATCAACAATTTGGCACTAGAGTTGCAACATCCAAGGTTGCAAATGAAGTTTTTGTTTCTATGGTTGCTGATAACCAGAGGTTGGAGAACAAATTGACAGAGTTGACATCCCTTGTAAGGCAGCTTGCTATTGGTCAACAACAAAATGTGATGGCAGCCAATCAACCAAGGCTCTGTGGTATCTGTTGTGCGCCTGATCATCCCACAGATGCATGCCCCACTCTCTAAGAGACAGAACAACCTACTGAAGTTTCTGCCATGCAACTTGGCCAATCATTCAGACCTCAACAGCAGTATAATCCTTACTCCAACACTTATAATCCTGGTTGGAGAGATCACCCGAATTTGAGGTATGGTCGTGGTCCACAAAATCAACAGCAGCCATTTAGACCTCAGTAGTAGCAGCAGCAGCCATATCAACCTTCCTCCATTAAGACAACAGCCACAATTCCAGCAACCTACACCTACACTTGCACAACCTGTGCAGACCAATTCTAGATCTTCCTTGGAGGACTTGATGAAGCAAATGGCAACCAGCAACATCCAGTTTCAACAAAATGTCAGTGCCATCATCCAAGACCTGCAGACTTAGATTGGACAGTTAGCTACAACTGTCAACCAGTTTCAGGAGGGTGGAAGTCAACATTCCCCTCTTGGATGCCATCAAATAGATTTCAAAATATGCAAAGTTCTTGAAGGATTTGTGCACCCACAAGAGGAAGTTGAAGGGAAATGAACAAGTGAAGATGAACATAAATGTTTCTGCACTGATACATAGCAAAACTGTTGATGCCATTCCACTATCCACCTTGCCATAGAAGTGCAAGGATCCTAGCACTTTCACTGTCCCTTGCACCATTAGGGACTGTACTTTGCAGATGCCATGTGTGATCTTGGAGCTTCCATGAATGTCATGCCCACATCGGTTTACAGATCATTACATCTAGGTGATTTGAAACCCACTGGTGTTGTCATCCACTTAGCCAACAGGAGTGTTGCACTTCCACTTGGACTTATTGAAGATGTGCCAGTGCGAGTTAATAATTTGATATTCCCAGTAGAATTTTACATTTTGGATATGGAGAATGAGTATTCTAGCCATGGTTCCACATTGATCCTAGGGAGACCATTTTTGATGACAGTCAGGACCAAAATTGATGTGTATGCCGGAACTCTTTCCATGGAGTTTGGTGATGACATTGTCCACTTTAACCTTTTTGATGCCATGAGACATCTTCTAGAGGAGCATTCTGTTTTTCTTCTTGATATCATTGATGCTGCAATAGACAGTGTAGATATTTCTAATTTACTTTCTGATTTTTCTGATTTTGATATTGGTTCTTGTAATTGTACATGTGATAATTTTGCTGTCGTCGGTAGCATTTGTGCGGAGATTTCCTCCACACTTCATTCTGATTGTGTTGCAGGTACAGATACAGGTTCTAAGCCTACGTCCCTCTTCCTTCAACCCCTAGTCTTTCCTTACCTTCCACTAGTTAGCCACCTCCCTTGGAGCTGAAGTCACTACCTGAGCACCTCAAGTATGCATATTTAGATGATGCTCCAAAGCTTCCAGTCATCATATCTAATAGTCTGTCACTGGAGCATGAAGAGAAGTTGATGCATGTTTTGAGAGGCCACAAAAAGGCCATTGGATGGACACTTGCTGATCTTCCTGGAGTTAATCCTTCCATCTGCATGCACCAGATACTTTTGGAGGATGATTCTAGACCAGTGAGGCAACCACAGAGGAGGCTGAATCCCACTATTCTTGATGTGGTGGAGAAGGAAGTGACGAAGCTATTAGTTGTAGGGATCATCTATCCCATCTCAGATAGCACTTGGGTTTCACCTGTCCAAGTGGTTCCTAAGAAGTCGAGTCTCACAATTGTGAAGAATCAAGATAATGAGCTGATTCCGACTAGAGTGGCCAACAGTTGGCGAGTTTGCATTGATTACAGGAGACTCAACCAGGCCACTCGCAAGGACCATTTCCCTCAACCTTTCATGGATCAAGTTTTAGAGAGGTTGGCAGGTAAATCACATTATTGCTTTCTTGATGGTTTTTCCGATTGCATGCAGATTCATATTGCACCAGAGGATCAACATAAGACCACATTCACGTGTCCATTTGGCACATTTGCTTACACCCGGATGCCTTTTGGCCTATGCAACGCACCTGGAACCTTCCAGAGTTGCATGGTAAGCATCTTTTCTGATTTATTAGAGAGTTGCACGAAGGTGTTTATGGATGATTTCACTGTTTATTGTTCCTCTTTTGATGAATGTTTAGATAGTCTCTGTAGAGTGCTTGAAAGATGTATTAGGACTAACCTTGTTCTTAACATTGAGAAATTCCATTTTATGGTGCATGAAGGTATAGTCTTAGGGCATTTGGTCTCTAGTAGAGGTCTTGAGGTTGATAAGGCCAAGATTGATGTGATTACTTCTTTACCTTACCCCGCTTCTGTGCGGGAAGTGCGTTCTTTTTTTGGACATGCGGGTTTTATAGGAGATTCATTCAAGATTTTAGTAAGATTGCATTGCCATTGTCCAAGCTTCTCCAAAAGGACGTAAACTTTATGTTTGACCAGCCTTGCAAAGAGGCATTTGAGGGATTGGGGAAGAAGCTTACTACCTCTCCCATCATGCAGCCACCAAATTAGGAGCTTCCCTTTGAGCTCATGTGTGATGCTTCTAACTATGCACTTGGGACTGTGTTGTCATAGAGAGTTGATAATCTCTCACATGTCATTGCTTATGCTTCACGCACTTTGGATGCAAACCAAGTTAACTACAACACCATTGACAAGGAGCTTTTGGCTATTGTTTCTGCTTTAGATAAATTCAGATCTTATTTGCTTTGCTCCCATATCACTGTCTTTACTGACCATGTAGCTTTGAAATACTTATTGAAGAAGCTTGATGCTAAACCTAGATTGATCAGGTGGATGCTTCTTCTTCAGGAGTTTGACATTGAGATTAAGGACAGAAGTGATGCAGCAAACTTGGTTGTTGATCACTTGAGCAGGATTAAGGGACCTCTTGAGTCCTCTCCTATTCGTGATAATTTCCCTGATGAACATTTGATGCATTTGCATTCATCACATGTCACACCTTGGTTTGCTGACATTGTGAATTTCATTGTTGCATCTGTTGTCCCACCTCATGCATCCAGGTCCCAAATAGATAAACTTAACAGAATTCAACAGAAGTAATGTAAAACAGAATTAAAGCATCAATCCAATTCACCTCACCAAGCAATTCGAATCATCATTGTTCTCAGAAATTTATCCTATTATGAAAGTTCATTCAATCTCATTAGAAGCAACTCAATCAACTTAACCCCTAAATTGATTGAAACCACAACCCTAACTGAAATATCATCCAATTAACCTGTGATTAATATTCGAAATTAGGAAATGAATACATAACCTAATCCATTTTCAATCCTAAACGCATTCATAATCATGAAAACAAAATAGCAATTGAAGAAGAAGATGAACATTCACATAGGATTCGAAATACTAAACCAGAACTCAAATTCTCCTTGTGCTTGGGTTGGATCCTTGAATTGAGTGAGGATTTAGCCTTCCATGATCATCATCAGTGAAAGCCCCATGGAATTATTGCACGAGAATGGAAGAACAGAAAAACGAAAATGAAGAACAAGCAAGAACACTTGAGAGAAAATGAAGAACAAGGGTTTGATTCTAAAAACTAAAGAAAAGAAATATAAAACTTGTTTATTGAAATGTGAAGAGTGCTGTCCAAGTTTCACTAAAGTCACTAATATATGTAGTGACTGAGTTCTGAAAATAAAATGGGCCACAAACAAACCCAACAATCTAATTATTTGTTATTTACAACCATGAAAGTCAAATTCGCATCCCAAAATTATAAGTGCAGAGGTGCTAACTTCAAAGCTTAAAATGACCCTCTAAATGATAGAATTGGCCTTGGACTATTTCTAGAAAACTTGTAGATCGTTTTGTTATCTTTCCAGGGACTCCTAGAATGCTCCATTCGGAGATTGGTAGCACCCTATAGGTCCTGCATAAGTTAGATACGTCAAGTTAGCAAAAATCCGAAAATACGCAACAATTAGCAATTAAGCCCACTTGCTTGCCTAGGCCAAAAACTGAATTAGAATAGGAAAATAAAGGTCCAAGAGAGGTCAAATAAACTAAGAAGGATAGAAAAATACTCAACTAAAAGCACTCTATCAAAATACCCCACACTTAAACTTTTGCACTCCTGGGCAAAACTAAAAGAAAGACTAAAAGAAAAATTCAAACTAAAGTTGTAACACCCCGTGTGCACCCGGTGTCTTATCATTAATAATATCAGAATGACGCATAAAACCACAATTTAAAACAAGGCGAAAGCGGTTGGATCGGTTTTCTTGATTCATTATGTATGGGTTATCTTATAGAACAATGTTCACAATTAAAGATCATACCATAGTAAAACACACACACACAATATCTCACTATAGAACATGCCCCTGCTGATCCAGTTTCATATCCTATCTCATAACATATAGGCATGTAACACTAAACACAATATGTTCAGGAGGAAAAGTAAATCTTTAATATTTACAGGTTATCTACATCCACAGAGTCGGAACCACATCATTGGTTCTACAAAATAACTTCCCTCACACTCGAGGGTACATCTTTATATACTAAAATCAAATGGCCTGTAGGCCCTACAACCCTCTACAGGGTACCAGTTATCATCTAAACAAAATGAGCTATCAAGCTCTCTTCATGCTATCTCTATCCAGACACTCCGGTCTTCACTGGTCCACCTGCCTTAGCACTGTCCTCTTCTCTTGGAAGAGTTACCTGAAAAACATAAATCCCCACACGGGGTGAGATACATATATCTCAGTAAGCTCAGGGTCCTTGGAGGACTTTCCTCCACCCTGGCCCACTTCCATAACACATTCATCAGGCATACACACAAATGGCCCACCGGCCTAGCATATCAGGTCCTCATAACAGCATATCAAGCATCCAAACAAGTCAAGCAATGGCGTATCATCATCAACGCCGGGATGCATCATCATCAGCATCCATCCTCAGTGTGAGAGCGGCACTCACACCTGTGTCATCCCATTGGGTGCTACCCTTAGCATGGATGCACATATATGGTACCTCCGAGAATAGCAGGAATCCATCTGTACTATTCCCTTGGTCTAGGGGATCATCATCACCCCAGGATCATCCTCACCCATGAGCCAACCATACTAGGAGGAAACCATCTCCTAGGGAGGTCCATATCTATCCGTTGGCCAACAGATCTAACCACAGTCATAGCACAGTATCTCAAGCATAGATGCACAATCATATCATCATGAGGATGCAACTACCAATGCATGCAGCATGGAAATGACCACCACTCCCCCGGAGTGTGGTATGCAAACCAGATGGGAAATAATCCCCAGGGACACTGAACTTACCTGGTAAGGTCTCAGTCTGCAGTTCCTTCCCAGGTCCGTGGCTCCCGCCACCCACAGTCTCAGAAACAAAGCCTAATCAAGGCCCATGCACATCTCATATCAAAATAAGCCCTTAGGCATACAATTCACAGAACATATATTATCAGAATTCCCCTATCCTAGGGTTCAGTCAAGCTGAGCCTACACTAGACTACTCTCCGACCACTCATGGTCCCTAAAGGCTGAATACAAGCCATCTGAGTCATCCCAGACTCAAAACAAACACAAGGCATGTCATCATCCCTCATCAGCCTCATGATACAAAATATCACTGAAAGGTTCAAGCTTCGCTCAAAGCACCATTCCCTTAGCCTCATAGACTCATAACAAGCATAACTAAGGCTCTGAAATGGCCTCAATCCCACAAAGGAATCATCACAAAGGCCTCACATACAGGTCACAGAGCCAAATTCCAAAGTCATCTAAATCAAAAACTGAAAGCTAATCCTTCATCTATTCCTTGCCCTGAACAAGTTTCTCTACAGGACCCTGGGCTAATTCTAGCCCCA
>PYAF01001111.1:31595-49959 GCA_007407185.1 Glycine tomentella | reverse complement strand
TGTAGCCTCTGCATGACAGTTATGGATGTGATGCATGGCTGTACGCCATGAGTATACCCTGGTTTTGGAAGATGGATGTGTATTGATGTACACTGAGGTTATGGTTGATTGATTGACTGCTGTGATTATGTTATATATATGTATATGTGTTGTCAGTGAACCAGGGGAAGGAAATACCTTCAAGGGCCCTGAGTTTACTGAGATTTTATATCTCACCCCTTGTGTGGGGCTATGTTTTGCAGGTGATTCCTCAGGAGGAGCAGATAGGTCCCAAGGTAAGAAGCCTATGCAGGGATAGCTGCTGTTTGTGAACCTTAGGCTTAGATGACTTGAGCGTCTGGCTCTGATGTTTTGTACTTAGCCTTTGGTTTTGATTTTGTTGTACCCTGAGAGGATATTGTACAGTTTTGTACTTGTACAGAGACTTTATGTATATTCACCATATTATAGTGTACAGTGTTATGCAGATGACATTTGATGATGTCACTTTTAGTATATGCTTCCAAACTGCTTAAACTCTGATTGATTATATGCTTGATTGTGGTTTATGCTTGGTAATGACCCTGATGGTTGAGGGGGCGTTACAAACAACACTAGGAAGAGGGTTAGAGTTAGAATTCAAATACAAGTCCTTTATACGCGCAAATGTACATTTCTTGTTTTGCAATGTGCCCTCTTGATATCGCTCTCCCTAGCAAATAAGTTTTCTATCATTCTCTCAAGCACAAGAGTTTGGTTTTTATCATGCTCTTCATGTTTATCTTTAGAAATCTTTAAGTGAAGATGAAAGTGATGAAAGCTTGAACCTAATAGTCAAGAAAATCAGCAAGTTCATGAAGAACAAAAAGAACAAGAATTCACTAAGTTCAACAAAAGAAAGGACAACAACAATAACAACACGAACTTCACATGCTTCTAATGTGTTAAGCCTGGCCACATTAAATCTAATTGTCCTATATTCTTAAAAAAGCAATTAGATGAAAAGAAGATAAAGAAAGAAGGAAAGCCAAAGAAAGCCTACATAGCATGGGAAGACAATGACTCAACAACTTCTGAATCATGTAGTGGGAATGAAGAAGCTAATGTATGCCTCACTTATACAATAAGTGAAGATGAAGAATTCTCAAGCGTTGAATCAGAGGTAAATCCTATATTTTACCAAATTGTTGATGCTTTCCATGATATGCATGAAGAGGCTCGAATGCTTGCAAAATCCAACAATAGGCTGAAAGGAAATCGTAGATGGCATGTCACCAAACTTGCAACAATGCAAACTGAAATTCGTAATTTGAAAAAAGAAAATGAAAAACTTGAAGCTACAAAATTAATGGATGTGTATGTGCATCTTCTTCATCAAATGTAGATAAATGAAAAGCTTTACAAAAGGAATTTGATGATTTCAAAAGGAGTCAAGGTGAAAAGTATATGTTATTACTTTCTGAAAATTCTTATTTGGTTGTGAAAGATAGGGCCTTGAAGCCCGAAGGCATGTGAGAAAAACAAAATTTTTCAAGCGGAAACACACATACCACACAAGAATCATTCTTTAGGACATAGATGTTACCTTGTTTATATTTGAAACTTGATGATCAAGGATAGGCTTGAAGATACAAGCCTTCTAATGTTGATCCACACCACTTCTTGAAGACCACCAACAAACACCAAAGGAGGCAGGCTAAGCGCACCAATATAGAGGAAGAAGGTTAGGTTTCAAAGTGTTTTTACTTATCTAAGAGACTCACCAATGGAGAGGAAGAAGGTTAGGTTTCAAAGTGTTATTACTTATATAAGAGACTCACCAATAGATGATATTGGTGGCTGAATTTTTTGTCAAAACTCACACAAGGGGGCACGTGAAAATAGAGGAAGGTAGATAGGTTTTTTCAAAAACTCTTAGAGAACTATGATCACAAGAACACACTTTATAGAAGAGTTTGAGTCAGATTTTTTTATCCAAAAAATATGATTATGAAGCATCCCACACGTGAAGAAAAGATAGAGTTGTTGCATTTCAAAAATTGCCAAGAACCTCCTATCATATCCTCCTAAGACCAAGATAATTACTTGGGAATTATTTTTCCAAATAATAATTAAATATCAGCCATATGTAAGCCCCATAATCATCCCTTAAACTTCTTCCTAAAATCTAGGACATGATCATGATAAGATGCTAGTTGAATTCAAATTCAAATCTAGCTCTTATCTTCTCCTTTTGATATGAAACTAACTACTATAGTTAATTCATATTTAAATTCAAATATTTAAATTATCAAATTTAAATATTAGATAATTAATTTAACTATTTAAATTAATTAATAATGTCTTGGACTATCCAAGCTCATTAACTCCATTCATGCGTCCCTCTCTCTTTAAGATAGGTATCCAAACTCTTTCTTGGGCCAACAACCATTATTGGGCCCAAAACCTTTAATGCTATAATGTCATGACAATAAAGTGTTAGTGTGTGACCCATTAGGCCCAACATAGCTACTGACATAAATGAGTTTGGGCCCAACAAGGCCTCTACCCATTTAATGACAACACAGAGCACTAGCAATGCTTTGTTGCCCCAGAACTAGTTAGGTAAATGACAAGATCATCCTATTAAATCTATTTGGTTTCCGTATGTATTTCCTTTCGTCTCGGTTACCTTCCCATAAAACCTAGGGTAAGGAAACGTATCTGCCCTTGCGGTCTAGGGTAAGCTTTAATACGAAATAGGGAGTCTCCAATTTTACTGACTCGAAAGGCAAATCATCTCATGATTTCTTTTACTATGCATAGATTCTCGAGTCCCGTAAATGTCATTCTGATTTGACGAATTCCTTCAGCTAGTCACCCTAGACTCGTGTTCTTTCAGGACATGCCTAAAGGTATACCTATGTGTCTCCATGTTTCAGGCAGCGGAGTGATAAGTGCCACATTTCAGTTAAATTCATGATAAAATATTGGCACTTATCTTTTGATTTCTTTCATTTAGCTTATAAATTTCCCTAAACCTAGTTAATTAGCACCTTATCCTTGTGCATAAATCATTTCGGAAGAATAATCCAAATCATGTTGTGTATTTGATAGATTCCAGGGATTTTCGAGACTTCCGGAAGATCAAAGCAAGCAAGGAAGGTGTACTTATCAAGCATGGGAAGTTCCATAAGCAAATCAGGCCCAGAAGCACCAAAGCGCAAAGCTTTCTTCATGATTAAGCTTTAAGCTCGCCCAGACTACCCTCCCATGTATATTTTGGTGCCCAGGCCAGCTCAAACCCCTAGGAGATCAGATTAACTCACCCAGGAGAGTTCCCTTAGGTAAAAATAGGCGCCTGGGCGAGTGAAGCATGCTGGTGCCCAAAATCTATAAATAGGCCACTGTTTGGAGAGGTTTAGCATGCCATTTTGGAGGTTTTTCCTCCCTTTTCTTCCTTAGACTTGTTCTTAGGGTTTAGGTTCTTAAGTAGTAGTATTAAGTAGGTATTAAGTAGGTTAAGAAAGTGAGAGAAGTGAGGATTAGCGTGGAAACTCTGCCGGAGAGAAGCGAGGATGGGAACGTTCAGCGACTCTTTTCGAGAGGAGGTTCTCTCCATGCTAGGCTAGCTTCTTAGAGGTTGGATGTAATCTTCTTAACCCTATACTTCCTTTAATATTCATGCATGAATCATTCTATTTCTTATTGGTAGTTTCATTCTACGCTTAATGCTTGATCCTACTTGATCACTAGTATCATGAACTTAAATTCGAAGTGAGACTGGAAAGTAATCTTAGGGTTTGAACTAAATGAAGTTACTCATTACGTTACGTTGCTAGGAATAGGGCATAACGTTTTGATTGCATATAAGCACGCAATTATAATCCTTAATGCTGGGGTTTATACTCAAATATGCGAGGGATCGATATGCGGTAAAATATCCTTAGAACTTGAATGCGAGGAATCGATTCAAGGTAACTTAGTGTGCATCAATAAAGAATAGACGATGATTTATGCATGGTAAATATTAATTGAATATAGAACGTTAAGAATGACGAAATCCAATCCCACTTTCTCATCAATATATTTTCATTTTAGTAAAGTTTAGTTATTTTACTTTACTTGCATCAACAAATGAAATATTTGTTCGACCTACTTGTACATAACTATTAAACTGTTTAATTTTATTTGGAGTAATTGAGCAAGCTCAAGTCCCTATGGAGACGATCTTATAAATTCGAAACTTGCAATGATAAAATGGTACGCCTACCGTGGAAAAAAAACTGTAACACGGAGGTATACAATCAAAGCATGTCTTCTAGAACACAGTCTAGGTGAAAACTTCTGGTCTAAGGAAAGACACACCCAAATAATAAGAGACTACTCTAATGATACTATCTGTGAGATTTCCTGATAGAGTCTCTTTGTGGGTCCGTTCAGTGTGAGCTATACCCTTATAGGTCCACCCACGACTTTAGCTAAGACATCTCCATGTCTGTAGCTCATGAGGTCTTTACCTTGTATCTGCATACAAGTAGTTAAGTCGTGCTAGTCTTACTCGAGATCACTGATCCCCATTCTTAGTGTCTCTAGACTAGGAACTTAAAATTTAGGAGTAGACATCTGGTATCCTTGAATCCTCATGATCGTGATCCCATCACTGATATTCAAGAGATACCTATTCCAAGGGTTTTATCCAGTTACTCATATATTAATAATGATATCGAGACAAAATATGAAACAAGATAAAGAGCGCTTATAATTTATTCATGACAATATGAAAAATACATGTACGTCCTAATCTAATGAAAAGATTGTCTCTAGGACATCCATATACTAACAGGTTGATCTTTTGAAAAGGCTTTATAGAGAAAAATGCAGTTTAAATCAAATGCTAAGTGTACAAAAGTATGCTAGAGATACTTTTGGTTTGGGTTACAAACATGGAGCAAAACCTTTTGGAAATACAAAGTTTGTACCACCAAAACAGAAGAATCAAAGAGGCTTTTCAAAAACTAAGTATCAACAATTGACCCATTTAGAAAGCGCATCAAAATTTGTAACTTGCAATTACTACATGAAGAAAGGTCATACATCTCATAGGTGCTATGCTAGAAGATTTTATGTGCCTAATGGAGATTGCATTTGGGTTCCAAAGAAAAAGAGAAAAACAGCTAACCCCTATGGACTCAACCTAAATTGGGTACCTTTCTTTGTCACTTAATTTGAATGTTGCAGGTGTGTCTTAGAGCAAAATCATCATTATGGTACCTTGATAGCGGATGCTTTAGACACATGACAGGTGAGATATCCATGCTTACAAATGTTACTCTAAGAGATGGAGGGTCTGTCACTTATGGCGACAACAACAAAGGGAAGATAGTTGGAGAAGGAAATATACGAGATAGCTTTAAAACCATGATAAAAAATGTTCTCTGTGTGGAAGGTTTAAAGCACAATCTCCTAAGCATAAGCCAACTCTATAATAAAGGATTCAAAGTTTCCTTCAATGATAATTGTTGTTTAATATGTGATGGTCAATCTGGTGAGGTCATACATGTAGGTAAAAGAAAAAGGTAATATCTACTTACTCTCTATAGAACATGCATTCATTCAGAACACTAATTGCCTAGTAAGCAAAGTTGATGAATCTTAGCTATGGCATAGGAGGGCAAGTCACATTAACATGCATCACATGAACAAGCTTATAAGAAAAGACTTAGTCATTGGCTTACCTAAACTAAAGTTTGAAAAGGACAAACTATGCGATGCTTGTCAAAAGGGGAAACAAACCAAGATTTTTTTTTCAAAATAAAAATGTTGTTTCTACCTCAAGACCCCTTGAAATGCTTCATATGGATTTATTTTGTCCTTCTAGAACTATGAGCTTCAGAGGGAATTTTTATGGATTTGTAATTGTTGATGATTATTCTAGATTCACATGGATTTTGTTTATAGGATCCAAGATTGATGCTTTCATGGTATTCAAAAAATTAGCCAAGCTCATTCAAAATGAGAAAGGATGCAAAATTATCTCAATAATAAGTGATCATGGTGGTGAATTCCAAAATGAGTACTTAGAAAAGTTTTGTGAAGAAAATGGAATTAACCACAATTTTTCAGCTCCAAGAACACCTCAGCAAAATGGTGTTGTGGAGAGGAAAAATAGATCCCTTGAAGAAGGAGCTAGAACTCTTCTTAATGAGACAAATTTTCCTAAACATTTTTGGACTGATGTTGTGAGTACAGTTTACTACACTTTAAATAGATTACTTTTAAGACCTATTTTGAAGAAAACTCCTTATGAACTAGACACAAGTAGAAAACCAAACATTTCTCACTTAAGAGCAATTTGCTGCAAATGTTTTGTTTTAAATAATGGTAAGGAATCTCTTGGCAAGTTTGATGTTAAGGTTGATGAAGCCATCTTTCTTGGATACTCATTACAAAGCAAAGCTTATAGAGTCTTTAATAAAAGAACTTTATGCATGGAAGAATAAGTTCATGTTATTTGTGATGAATCTAACTCCTCTAAAGAGGAAAAGAAGTGTGAAAATGATGCAGGCGCTATAAAAGAGCATATACAATTTAATGGATCAAATAAAAAGGAAAAGGAAGAACCAATTGCAGAAATGGAACAATCAACACCTATCCAAAAGCCTAAGGATTGGAGAACTACAAGAGATCTCTCCCTTGACAACATAATTAGTGAAGTCACTAAGGAAGTATCTACTAGATCTTCACTAAGAAATCTCTGCTATTATATGGCTATTGTTTTACAAATTGAACCTAAGAGCATTGACCAAGCATTACTTGATGAACATTGGATGCTTGCCATGCATAATCAGTTCAAGAGAAATGAAGTTTGGGAACTTGTTCCTAGACCTTCTTCTCACAAACCTATTGGCACTAAGTGGGTTTTTAGGAAAAAACTTGATGAGAGTAGAATCATAGTCAAAAACAAAACTAGATTGGTTGAAAAAGGTTACAAACAAGAGGAAGGCATAGACTATGAAGAAACCTATGCTCCAGTAGCAAGATTAGAGGCCATTAGGTTACTACTTGCATATGCATGTTTAATGGACTTTAAATTTTCAAATGGATGTAAATAGTGCTTTTTTGAATGGATATATTGAGGAGGAAATCTATGTTAATCAACCTTCTGTTTTGTTGATTTCAAATATCCAAACCATGTCTTTAAACTAAAGAAAGCTCTTTATGGATTGAAACAAGCTCCTAGGTCTTGGTATGAAAGATTAAGCAACTTCTTGTTTGGCCAATCTTTCATAAGAGGACAAGTTGACAAAACCTTGTTCATCAAAAAGCATGGCAATAATATCTTATTGGTTCAAGTATATGTTGATGATATAGTATTTTGTTCAACTAATCATTCCTTGTGCAAAGAATTTTCTATCTCTATGCAGAATGAGTTTGAGATGTTTATGATGAGAGAATTGACATTCTTCCTTGGACTTCAAGTGAAGCAAATGAACAATGGAATATTTCTCAGCCAAACTAAATACTGCCTTGAAGTGATCAAAAAGTTTGATATGGAGAAGAGCAAAGATGTTGCAACTCCTATGGCAACTCAACTTAGCTACCTTGATTAAGATGAAAGAGGCAAGGGGGTTGACGAGTCAAAGTATAGAGGGATGATTGGATCTTTATTGTATTTGATTGGTAGTAAACTAGATATAATGTTGAGTGTATGCAAGATATCAATCAAGTCTAAAGGAGTCACACCTCACAGCAGTCAAGAGAATCATTAAATACCTCAAATCAACACCAAGAGTTGGTCTTTGGTATCCCAAAGGTGCACCATTGAATTTAATTGGCTACTCAGATTCTGATTTTGCAGGATGCAAACTTGATAGGAAAAGCATTAGTGGAACATGCCACTTGTTGGGAAGCTCACTAATCTAATGACATTGTAAGAAGCAATCATGTGTTGCTCTCTCAACAACAGAAGCTGAATACATAGCTGGTGGAAGTTGCTGTGCACAAAGTTTGTGACTTAAGCATCAACTCCAAGATTTTGGTGTGGAAATGAATGAAATTCCTCTGCTACGTGACAACACAAGTGCAATAAACCTATCAAAGAATCCAATCATGCACTCAAGGACAAAACACATAGAGATCAGACATCATTTTCTGAGGGATCACATCCAAAAGGGTAACACCAATATTGAGTTTATTGATACTAATAATCAATTGGCCGATATCTTTACCAAACCCTTATCTAAAGATAAATTCTATGATCTTAGAAACATGCTAGGTATTCTTGATAAATCTAATATATTCTAGCATGCTTATATGTGCCTAACTACATGATATACCATCTAGATTATGTTGATTTGAGGGGGAGCTGTATGAAGATTACTTGAAGAATCAAGCAATAAGAGGACTTGGAAGCATGAAGTGTGTGATTAAATGTAAAAGGATTGAAAGCATTTTGATGATCCAAGTTGTGCATACATATCATTCATACACATCTTAAAGCATTGCATCATATAGAACTTTAAGTAATTGATTTGGAACTTAAAGAAAAAGCTAAGTATTTTGGAAAAATAGACTAAGTTTGGTTTAATCGATTAAAGCATTGAAAGAATCAATTATTTTGTTCATAAGGCTTTCTGGAAAATCATCATGAACACTTTAATCGATTACTCCATCGGATTAATCGATTATATGAATCTTAGCATGCTTAGATATTGGTTTTGTGACTGGTTTAATCGATTACCATGTGGCTGTAATCGATTACATGCTTATTTGGAAAATACAGTCATGCTGCATTAATCGATTACCACTTCTTGTAATCAATTGCCTAGTTCATTTCATGTTTTGCATTCACGCTGACTTAATCGATTACCAATAATTGTATCGATTATATTACATACATGATTTTTTACATGGTCTGCTTTAATCGATTATCATGAAATGTAATCGATTATTTTATTTAAATAGGATTTTTTGCTCAGTCTGATTTAATCGATTACGCGTCTGGTTAATCAATTATTTAACCCATTGCATGAAAACAAGAAGTCGCCAAGATCGTTTTAATCGATTACAGGAGCCTGAGGAGCGCTTTTAATCGATTAAATTAGTTACGAAAATCAGTATCAATTGAACCCATGCCTTCTATGATTGAGTAATTGAACCAGAACTAAAATTTTCGTATTCTAAGCATTGTTAGAGCTTTCTAAGGATTCACAAAGGCATTCTCCTGGGTTCATTGAGTCTTGCTTCTATTGATTCATTCATGGGTCACTAAGGTGTTAGTGAAGCAAGCTATTCTTTCACAAAGGCTAAGGAAAGTTGTTCTGCATAATTGGTTTGCATTCAACCTGAGATTTTTATTCATGTGCATTTCATTCTTGGATCATCAGGTGAATTCTTTCCTTACTCTTTGTGGGTGTAAAAGTTTTCTGTTGAAATCTTTGTATTTGTTGTTCTATTGTAAGTGATTTTTCTTTCAAGGGGAGATAGTGTTTCTCCAAGTGGAGATAGGGTTTCTCCAAGGACAACTGAGTAGTGTTCTTAGTGTGGGTGTGGCTTCTAAGGATCTAATAGGGTTTTAGATCTCTGAACTTCATCTAGGGTTGATGAAGAGAAGCTTGTAAATACTTGTAAGAACAATATTTACAATAGTGGAACTCTACTCTAGAGTTGAGTAGAAGAAACTGGATGTAGCCTCATAGGTTTTGAGGTGAACCAGTATAAATCTTGTGTTTTGATTTATATTCTGCAGATTTGATTATACTTGTGTGAATTATGTTTTGCATGTGTGTTCTTGTTGCATAACAAGTCTTGGATTAATCTTGGATAAAGATTCATGTTTGGTTTTGTGACAAAGATCCAAAGGGCAATAAAACTCTTATTTGAAACTCTGATTTTCATCAAAGAAATTTTAATTTACCAAGACTACCCAATTCACCCCCCGTCTTGGTTAAGTGTGAGTGTTCCTTATTTTTCACAGATTAGTTATTCGTCACATGTGATTAAAAATTCGAAAACCTGCTGAAAAACACTGTTCACTCTACATAATTGTCTACTTTAATCAATTACTATGCATTTTAATCGATTATTTGAGGTTTAGAGACAATTTTAGAGCTAAAACTTCATTGGAGTAATCGATTACAGTGTGTATTAATCGATTACTTGGTATTTTCAGTGTATTTCAAAATTTAAACCTCTCTGAAGTAATCGATTACTTGTTGTCTAAATGAAATCCAGAAACAGAAAACATCAGGTATAATCAATTACTCTATCCAATTAATTGATTACCTATTGCTGGAAGTTATTTCAATAAACAAAAACTCTCTGGAGTAATCGATTAACCTGTATTTTAATCAATTACTTAATGCTTGAGAGCTATTTCTATTTTCAAATATCTCTAGAGTAATCGATTACGACTCATATTAATTGATTACACTCTATTTAGAGACATACTTTGCCATGAGATAATCAATTACCATGCTTATGTAATCGATTATCTATGGCGTTTCTGCAAAAATTGCACGATTTTCAAAAATCTTAACTGATATATCTTATCTTAAATTCAAATTCAAATCTGTGTCATTCTCATTTATACCTCTTGAAACATGAAATAAGTTGTTACAAGGTATTTGAAATTCAAATTTGACCTACAAAACTCTATAAATACAGACTTCAAAGTTGATTCACTTCACACCTAAAATTTTATCTCTCACTCAAGCACCACAAAATCATTTTGTGTTGTGTCTTCTCCTCTCTGTCATTGACCCACCTTCTGTTATTCTTTTCTTCAACCCAAACACCATATCCAACCCATCTGCACCCAAAAGAACCAACACCAGCAAGGGGAAGGCTGGAGAATCCTTAAATGTTGTTGTGAACAGGATCTCTACCTGGTTCACTAATGACACTGAAAGAATGAACTATATGCAGTTCAATGCTACCAAGCTAGTCATGCCTCCTAAGTATTTAGAGCTTGACTAGTTTATCAATGAGGGATTTCAATTCCCTGCTATGCTAGAGGCTCAAGGAGTGAAGAAATTCCTTGAATTAAAGGGTACATTCTACCCTAAGCTGGTCAAGTGTTCTACATTTGTGCCAAAGCCCACATGGATGGCGTTATTCGTTCCCAAGTGAATGGAGTTCCTATGGTGATTGATGAAGAAGTTTGGAATGTTGTGGCTAGGATCTCCTCTGAAGGAGTGAGGAGTTTTGATGAAGAGATTAGAGGATACAACAAGATTGACACATACAGAGGTATGTTGTTGGATCCTTTAACCATGCTGAAGACAAGACTAGGTGTTGGAAATATGACTGGGGAAAATAGGTTGCTGCATTACTTAATCACCTATGTCCTTACCCTTAGGTCCACAAATCATGCACAAATAACAGATGAAGACTTGCAACTAGTGCATGTCATGAAGAATGCAATTCAGATTAATTGGGTTCTTGTCTTTGTGGAGACTATGCTGAAGTCTACAAGATTAATCAGCTATCAATTTCCATATGTTGTTTTAATCTCTAGGTTTATTGACTATTTTAAGATTGATGTCTCCAATGAGGTTGTGGACAACACCACAAACATCACCAACCTTATCACTAGAAAGCACCTCAATAAGCTAGGCTTGATAAAAACACACAATAGGTGGCTAATGGTTGGAGAACAAGCTCCACAAGAGGAAGCTGATGAAGGTGAAGGAGCTGAAGAGGAAGAGGAAGCTAAAGTTGGTCCTACACAACAAGAAATGGACACCTTTTGAATCCTTAATGTTTCAAAAGATGGATGCTATGCTAGCTCTATAGCATGAGCATAGAGATGAAACAAATTCTTCGTTGGAAGAAATTACCTTTAGGCTAGAAAACATAGAGACTAGGATGACTCTCAAAGATTCTAAAATTCTCTAGTCTAGCTTGATGTAATCGTCTAATTGATTGTGGCTGTGGTGTTTTCGCTTTCTTATTTTCAGTTGTTATGGTCTTATGTTATGTTTTCTTGTACTACCCTTTAGGATTAATGAATAAATTTCCTTTTATGATTATTGCATCTTCCTTACTTATCTCATGGATTTTTGTTAGACTCTTGGCAAGCGTACCGATTTGTCGTTGTAAGTTACAATATTTATAAATTTCGTCTCAACAGGGACTTGAGTTTACTTTAGTTAATTCAAATAAAATTCAACAGTTTAATAGTTTATGTACAAAGAGTGTAAGCGAAAGTTCATTTGATTTGTGCGATAACGAAATGTACGAATATAAAGAGAATAAAAATATAACGGATACGAAAACTATGAAAACAAATAAAACGAGTTTAGTTTAATTCAGGAAAAGTGTAGGAATGGATTTCGTCTTTCTTACCCTTTAGTATTCAATTAACTTTACCATGCATAAATCATTTTCTATCCTTTTTGTTGCACACCTTAAATTACCCCAAATTGATTCCTTGCATTTGAGAATCCTAAGGATATTTACTAAATATTGATCCCTCACATATCGAATAAATATGCCAGCATTAAAATCATAATCGCGGGCTTAATGCAATCAAAACATTATGCCCAATTCCTAGCAATGTAACGTAATGAGTGAAATCATTCAGTTCAAACCCTAAGATTACTTTCCAGTCACACTTAGGATTAAATTCATGAAACTAATGATCAAGTAGAATCAAGCATTAAGGACAGAATGAAATCACTAATAAGGAAAAGAACGATTCATGCATAAATAAATATTAAAAGAGAGACATAGGGATAAGAAGAGTACGTCCAATCCTTAGAGAAGCTTAGGCGACCATGGAGACAACCTCCTCAAAAGAAGAATTGATGAAGCAAATCATCACCGAATCTTTCCGGTAGAGTCTACCCTATGATCCTCACTTCTCTCACTTTCTCCAATACTATCCTAATGTTCCTAAGCTATCTAAGCTTCCTAGGAGAAGGAATTTCGAAAATTGGATGTCCTTTGCTTCACAAATGCATGGCTATTTATAGATTTGCCTCCTGTCTGCCTCCACTCGCCCAGGCGAGTGATTTTGCCTGTGTTTGCTCGCGTGGGTGAGCTAATGTTTATCTCCTTGAAACTTGCAGCTCGCCTGGGCGAGCATTTTGGCCTGTAGAGGCTCGCCTGGGTGAGTTAAAATCTTAGTGCTGAAGAAAGGTTTTGGGCCTTGGCCTTGTTGCTTCTGACACCCCCAGTTTTTACTCCATATGACCTTTTTGCTTGCTTTAATGCCTTGGAAGCTTCCGAAGTCATCGGAACCTATCAAAATACAACACCTGATTGGACAAATCTCTTCAAAATATGAAAAACAATATTTATAGATAAGTGTCGATATTGTAACCCTAGTTTTACTGAAAATAAGGCACTTATCACTCCCCCTAACCTAGAATCTTGCTTGTCCTCAAGCAAAGTAAAAAGATACTTTTATTAAGATCATGCTTTGTAAAGAATCAACTTTTCAGAGTGATCAGAACAAAATTTTCAAATAGTTAACCTTGAGAATTTGAAAGTACAAAAGATGGAATTCATAAAACCAAATGATTAAGATCAATTCACATTTCATTTCTAAAGGACATCAAAGGAAACACTTGATTGATTCAAACAGAGGAAAACCTCTCAAAAGGTGTTTAGTTCTCCCACAGGTAAGTGTTTTATTCTCAATTCCAACATTGATATGTCATAGATCAATTTTGCAGTTCATTTCCCATCAAATCGCATGGATCATTAGGGCTTTTAGGGTTGGGCCTGGCTAGGAAAGAAATCTTGGTTTTTCTGGATATTCAAAATGGTACCTTGAGAATAGGAGAGCAAATAAGGATAAAAACCATGCTGTCATCACTTTTCCTATTTCTTTCTTTTTCTAACCAGATATCCATATTTCTCAAAACTTCCATTCATTCCCTTTTCACATAATACTAAAATTTAGGACATAAGGAATTTTGTTTCGTTTTTCTTTTCTTGTTTTTTAAACCACATGAATAGCCATATTTAAACAATGTCTTTTTCATCATATTAGCTATCCAATTGAGAAAAGTTTCCAACAAATCTTCCTTTGCTTTCCTAACCTAAGGTAAGGTATGGAATTCTTATTCTAGGTTAGGGTTCCAACAAAATATCAAGTGTTTGGCTCAAAAAGGCTTGCAATTGGTAAATCATTATATATAGGGATAGCTTTTTGGCCAGTGGCTTAAAAAGATGTTCAAAAAGAAAGAAGGCCTAAATCATATCCATGAATCATATGTTATGACAATTAGAAATTCATGCAAAATCAACTATAGATCCTATCAGTCAGGACACTCAATATAATTTCTGTGATTGCACACACTCACTGAGGCTTAAGGTCTGTTTTCATGTTTAAATCAAATCAATGTTTCCAAAAGATGTCTTTTATCAATTTCATGTAAAAAGAATCCTGCCTTCATTTGATCTTTGGAAAACCATTCATTTGTTTTTCATTTCTCAAAGTTTCCTAAAAATTTCATTTTGTTGTGTTCTGATCCAAATCAAAAAGTAAGTTTCAAAATATTTATCTGTTGATTCTTTTCAAAACATGATACATATTCAAGAAAAGTTTTCTTATTTATGCCCAAAAAGAGTTATGTTATAAACAACTATATTAATAAGCAAAAAATTTTCATCAAAAAGTATGTATAAATTCCCAAAAAGAAGGAGCCTTCTGTGCACAATACCAAAAAAGATCATAAATGCGCACAACTTAGAGAATGAACTTAGCTAAGTACATAATAAGAGCAAAGCAATAATAATATAGTAACTAATTAAAGTATTCAAGAAATGATAAAGAAAGAAAGAAATAAAGTATTCAGGAAATCAGTAAAGAAAGCGATAAAGAAATTATAAGTAGTGTCACAGATTATGTAAATCAGTGAGATATGCTGCTAAATCCTACTCTAAGTCATCATCCTCTGTTGCTTCTTCTCCCTCAGCAGCTTCCTGGTTAATTGCAGGGCCTTCATCCACCATAGGATCCTGATTAGCCCTAGGGCCTGCTGCCTCCTTCAGAAAGATGGGCCTGTCCCCAGGCCATGCAACATGAGCTCGGAACTGATCGGGAGTGGGCCATGGGAAGGGGTTCGGATCCTGTCTATGCTGATGCAGTGTAAAGTTGTAGAAGCTTTCATTGAATTGCATCTGGCCTTTGTGGCTGGCAACCTGTTGATCAGCCATGTGTTGCATATAAGTGTGCATTTGAAGCTCCATTTTCTATAGATGTGCTGAAATGGAGTCTACAGAAGCTGGCTCTGGTGGCTGCTGCTGCTGAACCTGTCTAGCCAAGCAATATTTCTCAATGAAGGCTCTGTTGATGGAAGGTCTAATGGTCTTGGAAAGGTGCACCTGGATTCCATAGAATTGGCATAGTCCAGTGATTAGAGCAGGAAATCCAAGTGCCCTGTTGGCCTTCTCATGGTTAAGCGGATGCCTTGGTGGCTCTAAGATCACAAATTGATGAATAGCATGAAAATACAATGAACACTTATGCAAATAAACCAAGAGGGGGGTGAATTGGTTTTACCTCAGAGTTTTAAAATTTCCTTCAAAATTTATAACAGCGGAAGACTTCAAAAAGATCGTATCAATTTAAAACCAATTAGAAGTCAATTTACTTCATCAATCAAATTATTCTTGTACAGTAACCAAGTTTATATGATGAACAAATTCTATACTTTAAGAATTTAATGAAATATAAACTGAAAGCTAATGTACACAAGATTTATACTGGTTCACCTCTCAACCCCGGAGGCTACATCTAGTTTTCTTCCAACCAAATCTTGGTTAGAGTTCCACTATAATAAATATATGTTCTTTACAAGCTTACAAAATGAACTCTCTTACCCTCCCTAGGTAAAATTCAAAATCTAATCCCTATAGACTTTTCAAAAGATCAAGAACTAGAGATCCCCTCTCTGTTCTTCCCTCTAGAAACCCTTTCTAAAAAAAGCTTTAAAGAATTCAAATGTTATATGGAAATACAACACAATTATACAATCAATAATACCAAAACTCAAGCTTTAAGTTCAAGAAAGATATCACCTTATAATCCTCAGCAATTACAATGATATGAATGATTTAATCAACCTGAGATTATATGCAAAAGATGACTACCACTCTTTCTTGATTGCTTCTTTGAGAACTAGCTTGAATATTTCTTCAAACAATGAGTATCAAAACTCAAAACTTATGTAAATCTCAATAACACTCAACACATTTGATTATCTCACTAATTTCAGCCTTGGGTACACTTGAGAATTTTAGAATATGTATATCACAAAGTTTGCACGAGCATCTCTTTCTTTCTTACTTAGTCTCACTCAAACTTAGCTTTTCTATTTATAAAAAAAATTGTTATAACTAACTGTAATTGATTAATTCATCAATGTAATCAATTATTTTAACTATATAATCGATTAAATTGTTCATCAGAAATCTGGAAATCTGTTACAAACAAAATAATCGATTAAATCACCTGATAATCGATTAAGCCAGACAAACTAAGTTTTACAATGCACACATATAATCGATTAAGTACCCATTTAATCGATTAACACAGACCATGCCTAAAACTTAACAATTTATATTTAATCGATTACTAACATCTGGTAATCGATTAAACCAGATGAACATGCTGTGTAAAATTATGCAGAAGCTTATGTAATCGATTATTTCCCAAGATAATCGATTATCACAGGAAGTTCCTAATTCTGTGTAAAGCTAATTTAATCGATTACGAACCAGTGGTAATCGATTAAAAGTTCATAAGGCATTTTCCAGAAAACATCCACGTGCCTGTAATCGATTATTTCACCTAAGTAATCGATTAAAGCAGTGAAAAAATGTTTTATACAATTCCTAATTGCCTTTATGAAATTCTATAAGTTTGCTTATTACCACATGATTAATTCCTAATAACTGAATGTATGAATGCAAGAATTATCAATAGCTAATGAGGATTATGAAAATGATAAGAATACTTCAACACAACCAAGAGGGGGGGTGAATTGGTTGAACCTTGTCCAATTAAAATTTAAAATCAGAGTATTACCACAGGATCTTTATCACTTTCAAAATTGTTTCAAAACCAACAGTCAATATTCAATCAAATTCCTTTTCCAAGAAGAATAGAAAACAGAGTATAACTTTCTGTGCAATGAAATTGATTCACAAACAAAGCAATTAAAAGATGTATAGGTAAGAAGAAAGATTAGTCACAGATTTTTATACTGGTTCACCTCAAATCCTATGAGGCTACATCCAGTTCTTCTACTCAACACTAGAGTAGAGTTCCACTATTGTAAAAATATCCTTACAAGCAAATTTACAAGCCCCTCTTCATCAATCCTAGATGAAGTTCAGAGATCCAAAACCCTATTAGATCCTTAGAGACCAAAACCCACACTGAGAACACTACTCAGTTGTCTTTTTGGAGAAACACTATCTCACACTTGCAAGAAACTCAATCACAATAGACTAATCTTTACAAAATTCAAAGAACAGATTACACCATCAAAGAATAAGAAAAGATATCACCTGATAATCCAAGAATGAATGCACAATAAATGATTCTCAGGTTAAATGACAGATTACAAACACATATGCAGTCCTTTCCTTATGCTTTGAATGAATGAGGCTTCACCTTCTTGAATCAAAAACCCATATGAATTTTGTGAAGCTAAGTGTGTTTAGAACTCAGAGAAACTCACTGATGAAAGCTCAGAATGTTTGTGAAAGCCCAGAATACGTATTATCAAAAGTTACAAACTTCAAAGAAGTGGTTCTATTTATAACAGATTTCTAACTTGAAATAATCGATTAAACACGCTCGTGTAATCGATTATTTACCATTTGTAATCGATTAAATCAAGACTGTAATCGATTAATACGATATGTAATCGATTAAGACAGTGAGCTGTGATTCTTCTATTATGCATGTGATCCTTTGTAATCGATTATCACGATGTGTAATCGATTAAGATAGAGAGATGTGATTTTTCTAAGTCTGTATGCATAGGCTTGTAATCGATTACCAACTCTATGTAATCGATTAAGACAGAGAGTTCCATTTTACATAAAAAGCCTTAGTAATCGATTAAACTGATATGTAATTGATTACAATGATCATATTTTATTTTTCTAAAGGGCACTAAGAACAAAATAATCGATGTCACTATTCTTGTAATAGATTATTAATTATGTAACTTTATATTTCCAAAAACTTTACTTCCTAAGTGCCTTTCTAATTAATTGCTTTTACTTAATCAATTAATCCAATGATCCTAAATGAATGATTGATGCATGATGTGCACACTTGGATTATCAGATCATATACTTCCTTTTACAATTTATCAAATTGATTCTTCAAGCTTTCCTTTGAACATTTCCTTTGAGCATGTTTAAAAGTCCA
>PYAF01001111.1:15304-26736 GCA_007407185.1 Glycine tomentella | reverse complement strand
ATATATAGGAACATCTCCACTTAGGAGGCTACATCTATATAACGGGAACATCTCTTTATAATGAGGCTACATCTGCAGATATAGGAACATCTCCAACCAGGAGGCTACATCTATATCGCAGGAACATCTCATAACCTATCTCAATACAATTGCCTGAGGAGGCTACATCTGTGGATATAGGAACATCTCCATTCGGGAGACTACGTTTATATCATAGGAACATCTCACATCAGGTCTTACTCAATCTCATGTCATCTATCCTACTACCATAGGATTCAACAATCAACCATGCAGGTCATAAGCTAGGCAATTCATAGCCATACATATCAACCACCCTTCTCAGGGTGCAACTCACAGATCAAACATCTCATATCAATTCACATCAATCACTCTCTCACAGGGTACAAAACACCATTCAGCAGTCAATCATAACAACATACAATTTCCACATACATGCATATAATCACAACAGAACCATCACCTTATTAGGATCATGGTGGAACACAGTAAAGGACGCACATGCAAGAACCAAGAGCTTACCTGCTCTAGGCAAAATACCGGCTCTCTCGGCCTCGTGGTCACCACCACTAGGACTATCAAGCTCACGTCCTACATAAGAACAAACACATACTTATCAAATACGGTTTTAAGCCGTTTAGAACGAAAGGAAATTTATAATCCTTTCTACATAACACAAGAACAATCACTTCACAAGTGATTCTCAGACCCTCAAAAGGATCCTACTCAGCCTACACAAGGCTCCAGAGGCTCTCCCAAGACTTTGATCAGGCTAATATAAAGCATATCCTTGCTTTATCCAGATCAATTCCAAGCTTCTCATTATCACCAATTCCAGCTCACAAACAACATCTATACTATCCCATGAGCAACTTTGTCAACTACTCTATGGTTCATACTAGCCAAATAATCAGCCTTTTACCTCTGCTCATACATACTCAGAGTCAAAATCAAACTTCATCAATAATGATGACTCAAGGCTCTAACTTCATCAGAGTAACCCTCTGAACACGAAACTCTACAGAGTCTAAGCCTAATAACGGCTCTAACACCTCTAAAAACACCTCTCAAGGTACTCAAAATCCAACCAAAACCCAAACACAAAACCAACGGCTAAGGCTCGAGTTTCTTACCTCTGTGCAGTCAAGAGACACCAGGGAATCACTTTCTCTAAGATAAATCACTCATACAAAGCCTCCTTCGCCTCTGGGTCTTCGATCCCAAGGACTCCCTTAGAAATCACGATCTCGCCGTTTACTGCCTCTTGTCAAGAATAAAGCTGGGTCTCTAGCTTATCTCGAGGCTCTGAACACTTTCTCAGTTGGGTCAGAGGTGTTTAGATGAAAGATGAAGAAGATATGAAGCTCAATGGGTCATCAATGGCTGCTCTCTCTCTCTTCCTCTCTTTTTCCTCTCAGCTCCGTCCCGAATGAGCTATTGATAAAAGGCTGACCGAAAGTCCCGCGCGGTTCGTGCCATTTCCCGCGCGGATCGCGCCAAAGATTCGAGCAACCCACGCTATTAGCGCCAAAATCCACGCGAATAGCGTGAGATGACCGAAAGCATTGGCCTGATTCAAACCTTCCACGCGGATCGCGCCACGTACCGCGCTGATCACGCCATAGGTTCGAATCATCCACGCGAGTAGCGTCATATCCACGCTGATAGAGTCAGAAGGCCGAAAGCATTGCCCTTATTCAAGCCTCCCGCGTGGATAGCGCCAGACCCCACGCGGGTCGCGCCACATGTTTGAATCTGTTTCTCACTTCTCTTAACCCTTCTTTTAGGGACTCTAAGGCCTAGTTATGATCCTAATCACAGGCTTAATCCCATGCTTAAGTCCAAGATATTACACATAACAGATATTAGACCACATCTATGGTTATACAACAGAAATATGTACAGAACAATGGGCGTACACACACCCTACCCCTACACCGGGAAAATACAACACAGAGATAAAAAGAAGAACTCTTCTAGTCTTCATCTACAGCCCATGACCACTCCAACACACTCTACTAGGGTCTCCTGCTCTCCTCTAGAAGCACCTATAAACCACAACCCCCAACAGGGGTGAGATAAACATCTCAGCAAACTCAGGGTTCTGGGAGATCATCCCTTACCCTGGTTCACCCCCAAGCACACACATATCAAAAACATACACTAACATAGCCTAGGATATCCTCCTAGCTCTCATAACCTGGTTACCGGGTATATCCCTGGATGCTCTCAGCATCAGAGGCACACCACCTCACATTGGCTCTCATAGCCATCTCATAACTCATCTCACAGAGGTACCATACATAGGTGTCAACCACTAGACACTTCTCATACCAGAGAGGCACCGCCTCATCCACTAAAACAAGCATTGCCTGAGTCATCTACTCAGGACTTAAAGAATCCAGATATGGCTCATCTAAGAGACCCTAGGCTCTCATCCCCTCGGGAAGCCCTCTCTTAGAGATACAACATATTCGTCTACTGCCGAGCCTCTCCAGGACATTCACAACACATGCCTGAGAGAGACTATCCACACAAGGAGCTCTCATCCCTCAGGACTTTCAGTCCTCTGCCTGTGAGAGACTATCCACACTGGGAGCTCTCATCCCACAGGACTTCCTATCAACTGCCTGAGAGAGACTATCCTCACAGGGAGCTCTCATCCCTCAGGACTTTCAGTCCGCTGCCTGTGAGAGACTATCCACACCGGGAGCTCTCATCCCACAGGACTTTCAGTCCGCTGCCTGTGAGAGACTATCCACACCGAGAGCTCTCATCCCACATGACTTTCAGTCTACTGCCTGTGAGAGACTATCCACACCGGGAGCTCTCATCCCACAGGACTTTCAGAAACTAGCCTGAGGATAACCACTCAGGACTTTAATCATCACTGCCTAAGGAGGAACATCCATACAGGGCAATCCATCCTTAGGACTTTAGGCGGAGACCAGTGGCACCTCCCAAGGAGTATCAGCCATTCCAAGGGAGTCCTCAAACTCTTCCTCTGGCTAGGGAACCTCATCTAGCCCGATACTATTCCAGTATCCTATAGATTCCAACACTGACCATCTCATGGTCTTTATCTCATAAAGAGTCACAGACACCCTCACAGTGTCCATCCATCAGAAGGCCCAAGGCCATCCACACTTGTACCAACAGGTGTATCATCACTCTCACACTCTCTCAGTGTCTATCTTGGGGTTCGTGCTCATATAACACATTCTAACACCATCCTGGTGTTCTACCAATCAGAAATCATAACAGGCCACACTGGCCCTTCATAGGCAATACACACACACACACACACACACACACACACACACACACACACATATATATATATATATCAATTGCATAAAACACCACCATCACCCACTTGGGTGGCAAACAAGAATAAGAGAATAATCCCCAGAACGATGAGCTTACCTGGCAAGCCGTGCCTCATAGCTTCAACCTCGAACTATGGCCTGTGTCTCTGACACCCACAATGTCAAGCCTTAACAAGGCACACAAACGCATATCACAGACCATTCAAGCAGATAACATGAACAAGCTCATCAAGCAGTCCTCAACTGCCTCTGGGAAAGGAACCTCAGTCCTTTCCATCAACCCAAGTTATCTAACTTAAGGTTCATCAGGCTCATCCACTTCAAGCCTTTCCATAGACCCTCAGTGGTCTACCTCAACTCGACCATGGCCTCAGAGTCCCCACAGACTCAACACCAGCCATTAACAATGAGCATCACAGCTCTCACAACCTAAATACTCATAGGGCTTGGACGGTCTATCTCACAAGATACCGTTTTCATGGCCTCCCAGGCACCTCAAGCGCATCAACATGGCTCATGCATGTCTCAAATCAAGTGACTCAGTCTAAGTCACACATGCACAACCTAGAGCCAAAACCAAAGTTCACCAAATCACAAACTAAAAGCTAATCCTTCCTCCTCTCACCATTCTAAACACATCTCTCAACTGGACCCAGAACTAATTCTAGCTCTACCAAGAGTGGGTCACTATCCATCAAAATCCCCAATTCACAAATCAACCAAGGAATCTCGAGTTTCTTACCTCAATGACGACACAGAAGGCCTCTGGGACACTCCTCCAAGCTTGGGTGTCCGTGGGTAGCTGTCGTTCATCTCCAAGCTCGAGTTTTCACTTTTCTTGAGAATGGGGTTTCTCAAAACAAGGGGGTTTTGGTGAAATGGAGGAAGGATTCAAGCTCTCTCAAGGTTTCTAGGAGGTTTAATAGGTTTAGGAAGTGTTTTGGGTGAAGAAACAAGGTCATGGAAGCTTAGGAAGCTCTCCCATGGCAGACAGGGCACCGGGGAAGAAGGAGAAGGTTTTCTCTTCTGAAAACGCGATTTCCCCTTTTATATAGGGCCTGCCAAAGGTCTGGCGCTGATCGCGCCACCTCTAGCGCTATCCGCGCCAGCTTCACCGACCTTGTGGCGCCACCCGCGCCACACCTGGCGCTGTCCGCGCTGGCTGCAAACTCTGGCGCCTCTCGCGCAGCTATGGCGCCCCTGGCGCCAACCTCTAGAGACCATGGCGCTCTCTGCGCCAACCTGGCGCCCTTAGCGCGACCTTCCAATGAGTCTGGCGCTGACCGCGCCAACTCTGGCGCTGATTGCGCCACACCCCAAACATGGTTTTCTCAGCAGGTCTTCTGGCGCCATCCGTGCGGTACCCCACGCCATCCGTGCCAGAAGTCTGGGTCTTACAATCTCTGATGAAGTGATGTCTTATTTCTATGTGTTTTGTCCTGGAATGCATGATTGGATTCTTGAAGATATTGATAGCACTTATATTATCACATAGAAGTGGAATGTGTTGAAGTTCCACACCAAAATCTTGGAGTTGTTGCTTCAACCATAAGCTTTGAGCATAGCAACGTCCAACTGATATGTACTCAGCTTCAACTGTTGACAAGGCTACACATGATTGCTTTTTGCAATGCCAAGAGATTAAAGAGCTCCCCAATAGATGACAAGTATCACTTGTGCTCTTTCTATCCAATTTGCATCCTGCAAAATCAGAGTCAGAGAATCCTATTAAGTTGATTGTTGTACCTTTTGGATACCAAAGTCCCACTTTTGGTGTAGACTTTAGATACTTGAAGATCCTTTTTTACTGCAGTTAGATGAAACTCTTTAGGATTGGCTTGATATCTAGCACACAAGCAAACACTTAACATAATGTTAGGTCTACTTGCTATAAGATAAAGCAATGATCCTATCATTCCTCTATATCTTGACTCATCAACTCTTTTCCCTTTTTCATCTGAATCTAGATAGGTAGAAGTTGCCATTGGTGTTGCTGCAGCTTTGCAATTTTCCATGTCAAATTTTTTTATCATTTCAATGCAATATTTTGATTGGCTAAGGAAAGTTCCATTCTTCATTTGCTTAACTTGTAGTCCTAGGAAGAATATGACCTCTCCCATAATAGATATTTCAAACTCTTTCTGCATGCTAGCCGAGAATTCTTTACACAAAGAATGATTAGTGGAACCAAAAATAATATCATCAACATAAATTTGTACCAAGAGTATGCCTTTGTCTCTTCTTTTGATGAACAAGATTTTATCTACTTCTCCTCTTGTGAATGATTGATCAAGCAAGAACTTGCTCAACCTCTCATACTAAGACCTTGGAGCTTGTTTCAAACCATATAAAGCTTTTCTTAATCTATAAACATGATTAGGATATTGATGATCTACAAAACCAGGAGGCTGATCAACATATATCTCTTCATCAATATAACCATTAAGAAATGCACTTTTCACATCCATTTGAAACAATTTAAAATTCAACATACATGCATATGCAAGAAATAACCTTATGACCTCTAATCTAGCAACTGGAGCATAAGTTTTCATCATAATCAATGACTTCCTCTTGGTTGTAACCCTTTGCAACCAATCTAGCTTTGTTTCTTATTATGATGACATTTTCATCTAGCTTGTTCCTAAAAACCCACTTAGTGCCAATAGGTGTGTGAGTGGAAGGTCTAGGGACAAGTTCCCAAACATTATTCCTTTTAAATTGATTTAACTCATCATGCATAGCAATTAACCAATGTTCATCTAGTAAGGCTTGTTCAATATTATTTGGTTAAATTTGTGATACAAAAGCCATAGTACAACAAAGATTTCTTAGAGAAGATCTAGTAGATACTCCCTTGGATACTTCACCAATTATGTTGTCTAATGATAAATCTCTTGTGATTCTCCAATCTTTGTGTTTAGGTGTGGCTGCTTCTTGATTGGACTCTAGTTGTGCTTCATCTTCTTCTTGCTTACTAACTTCAATAGGCTGTTGTTTTTCCTCTTTAGTTTCTGCATTATTATCACTTAAAACTTCTTCTAAAGAAGGGTTAGACTCATCACATACAATATGTACTGATTCTTCAACACACAAGGTTCTCTTGTTAAAGATTCTATAGGCCTTACTTTGCAAGGAATATCCAAGAAAGATGGCTTCATCAACTTTTGAATCAAACTTGCCAAGATTAATTTTACCATAATTTAAAACAAAACATTTGCAGCCAAATGCTTTAAAGTGAGAAATGTTTGGCTTCCTACCTTTGTAGAGTTCATAAGGGGTTTTCTTCAAAATAGGCCTTATGAGGATTCTATTCAAAGAGTAGCAAACAGTGCTCACTGCATCAGCCCAAAAATGCTTAGGCAATTTTGTTTCATTTAGAAGAGTCCTTGCTCCTTCTTCAAGTGATCTATTTTTCCTCTCTACAACACCATTTTGTTAAGGTGTTCTTAGAGCTGAAAAATTATGATTAATTCCAAAATCTTCACAAAACTTTTCAAAATGTTCATTTTGGAATTCACTACCATGGTCACTTCTAATTGAAACAATATTACAGCCCTTTTCATTTTGAATTAATTTGGCTAGTTTCTTAAAAGCTGTGAATGTTTGGCTTTTAGATCTAATGAACAATGTCCAAGTGTATCTAGAATAGTCATCTACAATAACAAGACCATAATAATTTCCTCCTATGCTCATAGTTCTTGATAGACCAAGTAAGTCCATGTGAAGCAATTCAAGAGGTCTAGAAGTAGAAATCATGTTCTTACTTTGGAAAGAATTTTTAGTTTGCTTCCCTCTTTGACAAGCTTCACAAATTTTTTCCTTTTCAAACTTAAGCTTAGGTAGACCAATTACTAAGTCCTTTCTTATTAACTTGTTGAGATGATGCATGTTAATATGAGATGTTCTTCTATGCCATAACCATGTCTCATTTACTTTACTTATTAAACAAATAGTATTATGCATGAATGCATGGTCAATGGATAGAACATAGATGTTACCCTTCCTTTGGCCAATATGTGCTACTTTGCCACTTTTGCCTTCATGTATCAAGCAAGTTTCATTGTTGAAGGTGACATTGAAGCCTTTGTCACATAATTGACTAATGCTTAGTAGATTGTGCTTGAGCCCTTCAACATATTGAACATTCTTGATCTTAGTAGTAAAGTTGTCTCCTATGTTGCCCTCTCCAATAATCTTGCCTTTATTGTTATCCCCATAGGTCACATATCCTCCATCTTTGAGTACTACATTATTAAGCATGGATATGTTTCCTATCATGTGTCTAGAGCAACCACTATCTAGGTACCAAATTGATGATTTTGCTCTAAGACACACCTGCACAATTCAAATTAAGAAGAGGAAGAGGGTACCCAATTTAAGTTAGGTCCAAAGGGGTTAGTTGCTTTCTTTCTTTTCTCAACCCATACACATTCTCCATTTGGGACATAAAACCTTCTAGCAAAGCGTTTATATGAAGTGTGACCTTTTAACATACAATAATTGCAAGAGATTTTGATGAATTAGCAAGATAAGATCTATTATAGGAATTTGGTTAATTGTACTGCCTTTGGTACTTATGTTTTGGTGGTACAAACACGGTTTTACCTTTAGCCTTTGATCCATGCTTGTATCCCAAACCATATGTATCACCAACATATTTTTGAACACTTAGCATTTCAGCTAAGTTGCATTTACCTTTATAATACTTTCTTAGTAAATCAACCAAATCACTATTCTCTGTTTGTAAAACCATATTTTCTTTTTCTTTACTCAGCTTGTACTCATCAAATTCTTTCTGCAATTCATTGCATTTATTAACCTTAGAGATGGCTAAGGAGCATGTACATCCATTTTCCTTGTAACTTGAAAGAAGCTTGTTATGTTCCTCATTCAATTTACAAAGTTCTTCTTGAAATTCAGCAAGCTTGGATACATGCCATCTTAAGTCACTCTTAAGCTTGTTATTTGCTTTAGCTAGTTTTTGAGCTTCACAATGCATCTCATGAAAAGCATCAACTACATTTTCAAATTCAGAATTTACCTCAGATTCTATACCTGATGTTTCTTCTTCTTCACAAATGGTAGATGTAAGGCATAGGTGAGCTTCAACTTCTTTTTCTAAAGAGGACTCAAAACTTGTGGGTTCATTGTCCTCCCAAGCAATGTAGGCTTTTCTAGGCTTTCCATCCCTTTTTGATCTCTTATCAGCTCGTGGCTTCTTTGTTAATGAGGGGCATTCAGATTTTATGTGACCTTGCTTTCCACTCTCAAAGCAAGTGATGGATGAGGAGTTGTTGTTCTTGTTGGTGCTTGTAAGGACCCTCCCTGTGGCGCGGGTGGCGCCAGATCCCACGCTGATAGCGCCGGGATTCTTCAGCAGAAACCCTGTTAAGGGTGTGGCGCGGTTAGCGCCAGGGCTGGCGCGGACGGAGCCAGACCCACTGGAATGTGGCGCCGGGGGCGCCAGGCTCGCGCTGAGAGCACAGGACTCTCGGGAAGTTCACACCAAGAGCACCAGAGTTGGCGCTGGGGGCACCAACTGGATGGAAGTGGCGTGAATCGCGCCACAGGTTCGGCAGGATCACGCTGGTCGCGCGGGTGTGGCGCTGATGGCACCACAATGTCGGTGCAGTTGGCGCGGATGGCACGAGATCTGGCGCGAATCGCGCCAGACCTCGGACAGGCCCAGTATATATGGGCTGTCGTGATTTTCAGAAGAAGAAAATCTTCTTCTTCTTCCTCTGAGCGCCAGCAGCCATGGGAGAGCTTCCCAAGCTCCCATAACCTTGCCTTGTGACCCTAAACACTTCCTAGATAATCCAAACCTCCTAGAAACCTTGAGAGAGCTTGAATCCTTCCTCCATAACCTTTGAAACCCCAGAGAAACTCCTCCTCTGAGAGAGGCTGAAGAGAACTCGAGCTTGGGGGAGGAACGGCGATGTTTCAGCTGCACCAAGGCTAGGGAGAGTAGCCCAGAGGTAAGAAACTCGAGTTTCTCCGATTGATTTGTGAATTGGGGGTTTTGATGAATAGGGACCCATCTGTGATAGAGCTAGAATTAGCTCTGGGTCCAGTTGAGAGATGTGTTTAGAATCATGTGAGGAGGAAGAATTAGCTTTCAGTTTGTGATTTGGTGAATGTTGGTTTTGGCTCTAGGTTGTGCATGTGTGACTTGGACTGAGTCACTTGATAGTGAGACATGCAAGAGCCAAAATGATGGGCTTGTGGTGCCTGTGAGGCCATGGGAACGATGTCTAGTGATTAGACCGTTCAAGCCCTATGGAAACCTTGAGTTATTGGGTGGTGTGAGCTGTGATGCTCATTGTGAATGGCTTGGGTTGAGTCTAGAGGGACTCTGAGGCCATGTTTGATCTGAGATAGACCACTGAGGGTCTATGGCAAGGCTTGTACAGGATAAGCCTGATGAACCTTAAGTTAGATGAACCTGGGCTGATGAAAGGACTGTAGTTCCTTTCTTTGAGGCAGTTGAGGACTGCTGGATGAGCTTGTGTACGTTTATCTGCTTGAATAGTCTGTGATGTGCGTTTATGTGCCTTGATAGGGCTTGACACCGTGGGTGTCAGAGGAGCAGACCATCAGCCGAGGAGTAAAGCTGTGAGGCACGGCTTGCCAGGTAAGCTCATCGTTTTGGGGTTTTTCCCTTGCTTTTGGTTGCCACCCAAGTGGGTGATGTTTAGATATGCCATGCAATTAATGATATGTATTTGTATTGCATGAGAAAGGCCAATGTGGCCTATTATTGTTGAATATATATATATTTATATATTGTAATGCCCCCTTGCAGATTTCAGGGTCATTACCAACCATTAATCACAAACACACACATATAATCATCAGAGTTTAAGCAGTTTGGAAGCATATCACAAAAGAGCATTATCAAATGCTGTCATCATACACATTGTACATCATAGTATGGTGAATATACATAAAGTTCATGTGTCTTAGTACAAAACTGTACATACATCTCCCCCTCAGGGTACCATATAAAACCAAAGGCATGATACAAAACATCAAAGCCATCTGCTCATATCATCTAACCTAAGGTTTACAAATCACAGCTATCCCTGCATAGGCTTCTTGCCTTGAGATCTATCTGCTCCTCCTGAGGATTCACCTACAAAACATAAGCCCTACACACTGGGTGAGATATAAAATCCCAGTAAACTCAGGGCTCTTTAAGGTATTTCCTTCCCCTGGTTCACTTCAACATATACATGAAAGAATACATCCAAGACAGTCATTCTCAGATTCAACCAGAATCTCAACCATACCATCATCAAGCAACAAACAATCTCAATTCTCATCCACCTGGCCACAACTAGGTGCCTCAAGCACGGCCTACAACCGTTCGCAGCACAAATCACTACCTGACTACAATCAGGCTATACTCACGGCATAACGCCATTCATCACATCCAACACTATCCTGCAGAGGCTACATCTAGATATATAGGAACATCTCCTCTCAGGAGGCTACATCTATATACTAGGAACATCTCATGCCAGGACTCAATCATCTATATGAGGCTACATCTGTGTATATAGGAACATCTCCATTTTAGGAGGCTACATCTATACCACATGAACATCTCATGTCAGGATCTCATATATCTAACGGAGGCTTCATCTGTGTATATACGAACATCTCAATTAAGAGGCCACATCTATATATCACAAGCACATCTCCTTCTAACGAGGCTACATCTGTGTATATAGGAACATCTCCATTCGGGAGGCTACATCTATACCACAGGAACATCTCGTGTCCTATCTCATCACACTTGCCTGAGGAGGCTACATCTGTGGATATAGAGACATCTCCATTCGGGAGGCTACATCTATATCACAGGAACATCTCGCTGTAGGTCTTACTCAATCTCAAGTCATCTATCCTACTACCATAGGATTATATCCATTCAACTCCAGAATTCACATTCAGACTAATAATCAATCACGCCTATCGCAGGCTGAATAGCTCATACTCATATCAATCAATCTCGTATCACAGCATTCACATTCAAAACATATTATTCCCTCTTCAAAGGGTTCAACATACATCTCA
>PYAF01001110.1:35727-47017 GCA_007407185.1 Glycine tomentella | reverse complement strand
AATGATTGGATCATTGTTGTATTTGACAGCTAGCAGACCTGATATCATGCTCAGTGTTTGTTTGTGTGCTAGATATCAAGCCAATCCTAAGGAATCACACCTAACTGCTGTCAAGAGGATTCTGAAATATCTCAAAGCTACACCAAGAGTTGGTCTCTGGTATCCAAAAGGTGCTTCTATCAATATTATTGGATATTCTAATTCTGATTTTGCAGGCTGCAAATTGGATAGAAAAAGCACAAGTGGCACTTGTCATCTACTAGGAGGCTCACTAATCTCATGGCACTGCAAGAAGCAATCATGTGTTGCACTATCTAATGCTGAAGCTGAATACATCTCAGCTGGAAGCTGTTGTGCACAGAGCTTGTGGCTTAAACAACAAATGCAAGACTATGGAGTAGATATGAATGAGATTCCACTACTATGTGACAATACAAGTGCTATAAATATATCAAAGAATCCAATCATGCACTCTAGAACAAAACATATAGAGATCAGACATCATTTCCTCAGGGTTCAGGTTCAAAAAGGTAACATTAAGGTAGAATTCATTGACACCAATCATCAACTAGCTGATATATTCACAAAACCATTATCTAGAGATAGATTTTACACATTAAGAAACATGCTAGGGATGCTTGATGAAAGTAACATTATCTAGCCTGTTTGTATGTGTTTTGTGTAATACTTGAAAGCCTATATGTCATTAAATGCTTAAGTGTATGTTTCAATGTCAAAAACTGCTGAAATGCTATGTATCTGATAAATGTTCTGTATTAATCGATTACACCATGTAATAATCGATTAAATTCATTAAAACATTGGTCTGGAACGAAATTTGTAAGCATGTAATCGATTACACACCAATGGTAATCGATTATTCTTCACATGGTGTGAAAATACATATCTCTGGAATAATCAATTACACATCGGGATAATCGATTACAATGATCAAAATCCTAAAATGAATTGCATGTCTCACTGTGATAATCGATTACATAAGGTTTGTAATCGATTATAATTAATCTTAGAATAGATTGTCTCTGGAGTAATTGATTACTACTCGGGATAATCGATTACATATGCCTCTATACCTGTATGATTGATAAAAGCTTGGAAATAATCGATTGTATGAAGAAAGAATCGATTACAAATCATCTTCAACCTCTAATCAAGAAAGAAATAATTGATTACTTAGAGAATTAATCGATTACCATTTGTTTTAACAGGAAGCCAAATTGAACTGGAATAATCGATTACACCACGAAATAATCGATTATTCATGCTGTTGTCTGGATTCTGATAGTTTTTATGAGTCTTGTAACTGCCCAATCAGTTTTAAAACGCACTCAATGTAATTAAACCATCCCAACAGCTATATTTTTTGAAATTATGGACGTTTAAGAAGCCTAATTGTGCCTATAAATAGTGGATTACTGGACTTAGAAAATTTGCACCAACCTTCTTCTACCCTTCTGCAATTTTCTGCACTTTTCTGTTTTTGTCTTGTCTGTGATCCATTCTCTCTAGACACCATGTCTGAGCCTTCTGCTAAAAGAATTAGGAAACCCAAAAGGAGACTTGGTGAGTCTTCATCTAATCCTCCTCAACCTCAACCTCAACCTGCTGATAGGTTAGATTTATGGTTTTCCTCTGAGACTGATAAAATCAATTACCTGCAGTTCATTGCCACCAAACCTGTGGCAACACCTAAATACATTGAGATAGACTGGCTTGTAAGGGAAGGATTTCAATTCCCAGCCTATCTAGAGTCTCAAAGCCTTAGGAGGTTTATAGAGATGAGGGGTACTTTCTACCCTGAACTTGTTAGAGTATTTTACACCTGCTTGAAGGGTTCAATGCAAGGTGATATGAAATCAAAAGTGAAAGGGGTAACCATGCATATAACCCCTGAGATATGGGAAACTGTTGCTGGTGTTGTCTGTGAGGGAGCCCGTAGATTTGATGAAGAACCGGAGGGCTACAACAAAATGGACACATATAGGAGGATGCTTCATGATCCACATATGAGGCTTAGGACAAGGCTTGGCACTGGGCCAATGACAGCTGAAGATAGGTTGCTTCACTATCTGATCACCTACATTATTACACCAAGAGCTACCAATCATGCCCAAGCAACTGATGAGGATCTTCAGTTGGTTTATGGGCTCAAGCACCACATACCCATGAACTGGCCTCTGATTTTTGAGGAAATCATGCTTAAGTCTAAAAGGTTGGTCAATTATCCATTTCCCTATCCAGTTTTTGTTTCTAGACTCATTGATCATTTCAACATTGATGTTGAAAATGAAGTCGTAGACAACACCCTCTCCTATAATAGCCAAATCAAGGAGAAACATCTTACCAAGATGGGCATGAGGAAGACACCTGTCGCAACCTATCCGGCCACGACGGGGACGGCGACGAAAAAAAGAATGAGCATTTTCCCAAAAAAAATGGGAAAACTAGAGTGGAGTCGCCACCAACGTTTATTTAAGGAAAACGTTGGAAAAACCAAAAGATAAGTCATGGTCTACGATTTTAGAGAAAAAAAGGATTCGGGAGTCGTTTACGCACGGGGAAGGTGTTAGCACCCCACGCGTCCGTCACGAAGACGGCAGCCTTTAATCGAGTGTGTGACAAATAAAGTGACTTTTTAAATTATTTATCTTTCCTTAAGAACATGAATATGCTTATTTTATTTTTGTTTATTTAGAAAAGACAATCAGATTTTTATTTTTTTAGAAAAGAGAAGACTTTATATATCTTTTTTGTTTTTTAGGTCGACAAGGGATTTGTCCTTGCTCCTACGTATCCCCAGATGCAATGAGGAAATCAGATTTACGTAGTTCTTTTTTTGAAAACAACTTGATTGGGTTGATTTTATCTTTTTTGAAAGATTTATTTTAATTGCGTGAAAAAGAGTCGTTAAGGTGTTGGACCTTGAAACGACGTTGAATTTGAAGAAAAATCGGAGAATCGCTTAAGGCATTGGACCTTGAAGCGATCTCGAGTAATTTGTAGATTTTCTCAAGAAAAAGGAGAATTGAGTGGACTTTAATTTGAGTATTTTTGATTTTTTAGAAAAGATTTTGAAAGTGTGATAAACTCTATGAAATCAAGCAAGTTGGAGACCCAGCATGACATTCACAAATCTATCCACGTGTTACCGAAACACTACCAAGCAAGTCGGAGACCCAGCATGGAGTGCAAAATCTAACCACGTTATTGAAACACTACCAAGCGAGTCGGAGACCCAGCATGGTGTGCACGAAACATACCACGTTATTGAAATACTACCAAGCGAGTCGGAGACCCAGCATGGAGTGCACGAAGCATAAGTGCGTACTAAATAACATTATGTAATCAAATAAATCAAACGGAAATAGAAAAGGGATGAAATAGAAGTGGGGGTACACTTAGTAATTATGGGTGCATAAAGTAAGGACAGGGGTGCAATCAGTGGAAATTACTTAATTACAAAATGGGCAGGCTCAACAAATTATGGGTGCAATTATGAATAAGGGAGTGTAAACAATAATATAAAGGGGTGTGCAGTTATGAATGTGGTGGTGTGAACAGTAATATAAAGGGGTGTGCAGTTATGAATGTGGTGGTGTGAACAGCATCACATGTATTGCCTCAAAATGGGCCAAGCCCAACTCCATATATGAAATCGTAGCAATGTTGGTTAGGCCCAAGCAATAAAATGGCTGTACTTGTTGAAAATGGCAGTGTAACGAGTAAGTAAATGTTTTTCTTTTCTCCTCTTTTTTTTTTAATGCATATATGGAAATGGGAGGTGCAAACAGTATTAAATGTGATATATCAAGTGGGCTAGCCCAAATGCTAGGGGAGTGCAATTATGAAAAGAATAGGTGTGTATAGCATTTAATGATGTATTTAAAAGTGGATCAAGCCCAACAGCAAGTGAATGTGCAATTATAAAAAAAATGGGTGTAAACAGTAAATCAAATGTTTTGTTTAGTTTTTTGTTGTTGGGCTAGGCCCAAGAAAAAAAAATAGAAAGGGGTGAACTTATGGAACGTGAGGTGCAAAAAGCAATTTTTCTTACTTTTTTTTTTTTAAGGGTTGGAACCGGGTCAGGGCGACCCGGCCCAACCCGCACTTAGCAGCTGGGCACAGCAGCCAGCAGCTGCACGAAAATTATGGCTATTGAAAGGGGTTTGATGGCTTCCTAAGGCCACCACCATGAAGGCTGGTGGTGTGGTGGCTACCGTGGTGTGGCCTGAGCACGGCGGCGACGAGGTGGTATGGTGGTGGTGCAGCGGTTGCCACGGTGGTGGCTGGAGCTGCCTTAAAACGAAACAAAAAAAAAAAGAAAATAAAACAAGCATGGTAGTGATGGTGGTGCTCGTACAGTGTGGTGGTTCGTGAGGGTGTGTGGCGGTTGGAGGTGGTGGCACACCGTGGTGGTGGCGGTGCAGTGGCGGTGGTTCACGGTGGTTGTGGTGGTGGCCGGAGAAAAAACGAAAAGGAGAAAGAATAAATAAAAAAAAGCAAAAAGCAAGCATAAACCAAATCAACAAGGCTAAATACATCAAACCATACACATTTTCCTCTGAAGGAAATAAACAACAGGCCATAAAAGAACAAGTGAGAACGAAAAAAAGAAGAAAAGAAGAAAAAGGGAAGAAGAAGAAATGAAAGAAGAAGGAAAAAAAAGAAAAAACGAAGAAGAAAAAGACTATGGGAGAGAGTGAAGGGGTCACCTCTGAACCCCTAAGGTTTCCTCTGACACGGTGCCAAGTGGTGCGGCGGGATTGGTCCAATTTTTGCTCCGGGATCCGTGCTTGGCTGTGTTATTAACTTTTCCTTCACTGTTGCCTTTTTGTTTTTATAAGTAGGTTTTCTTAACCTAATGGGCCCTTATGGCCCATTTTCCTTTCTTTTTGCTTTTTGCTACCTTGTTTTTTATTATGTTATCTGCTTTTTTTACTTATTATTTTATTTCTTTTTTCTCTTTTTTTTTTACATATTTATTTATTTATGTATTTTTGTTATCTCTTTTTTTTAATACTTGTTATTATTTTTTTGTTTCTTTTCTTTTTTTTAATCATTTTTTTATAAAATAATAATAATAATAATAATTTTAATTTTTTTTTTGGGTACCCGGACAAAATTAGGGTATGACAGCTGCCCCTCTTTACTTATCTTTTATTGTAAATAAAAGTTAAGTAAAGATAAAGACACTAATTTTGTTCGGGTGATCCTTCGAAAAATCACAACATGAGAATGAAGAAACTTTAGAAAAAGAAGATCTGTGTATCAATAAAGAACCCTGAATACAACATGACAAAGCATGGAAATGAATCTCGTGAAACAAAAGGTAGATGACATTAAGTCTTAAGAAATATGAAAGCGGAGGACGCTGAGTCCTATCAAAAGTAAAAGAGGAGAGCACTAAGCCCTATCAAAACAAAAGAGGAGGCACTGAGCCCTATCAAAAGCAAAAGAGGGGCACTGAGCCCTTTCAAAACAAAAGCGGAGGGCACTGAGCCCTATCAAAAAAAGCAGAGGGCACTGAGCCCTATCAAACTAAAAGCGGAGGGCACTGAGCCCTATCAGAAATAAAAGAGGAGGGCACTGAGCCCTATCAAACAAAAAGCGGAGGGCACTGAGCCCTATCAGAAATAAAAGAGGAGGGCACTGAGCCCTATCAAACAAAAAGCGGAGGGCACTGAGCCCTATCGGAAAAAGCAGAGGGCACTGAGCCCTATCAAACTAAAAGCGGAGGGCACTGAGCCCTATCAGAAATAAAAGAGGAGGGCACTGAGCCCTATCAAACTAAAAGCGGAGGGCACTGAGCCCTATCAGAAATAAAAGAGGAGGGCACTGAGCCCTATCAAACAAAAAGCGGAGGGCACTGAGCCCTATCAAACAAAAAGCGGAGGGCATTGAGCCCTATCAGAAATAAAAGAGGAGGGCACTGAGCCCTATCAAACTAAAAGCGGAGGGCATTGAGCCCTATCAGAAATAAAAGAGGAGGGCACTAAGCCCTATCAAACTAAGCACTGAGCCCTATCAGAAATAAAAGAGGAGGGCACTGAGCCCTATCAAACTAAAAGCGGAGGGCACTGAGCCCTATCAGAAATAAAAGAGGAGGGCACTGAGCCCTATCAAACAAAAAGCGGAGGGCACTGAGCCCTATCAGAATAAAAGAGGAGGGCACTAAGCCCTATCAGAAATAAAAGAGGAGGGCACTGAGCCCTATCAAACAAAAAGCGGAGGGCACTGAGCCCTATCAGAAATAAAAGAGGAGGGCACTGAGCCCTATCAAACTAAAAGCGGAGGGCACTGAGCCCTATGAAATGTAAATGACTAAGGACATTAAGTCCTTTGAAATGTAAAGGCTGGGACATTGAGTCCTATGAAAATCGCCAACAGGTAATGGTACCTGAAGGCTCAAACCTGTAAGAAAGTGAGAGGTTGATTCTCTGAAAGGGTGACTTATCCCAAACTGGATCTTAAAGTCTAACATGAAGCATATGAGTTTGGAATGCATTATGATGAATGAAAAGAAAATGTGAGCTTTGCCCTGAAATGTAGTGAATGTGGGCTTTGTACCCAGAAATGGAATGCGACTATCTGTGAGTTATGAAAATGAGATATGTCGAACTTCAATATTCTAGTATGAGACTTAAATCGTGCAATGCTCATAACATTCTTTCTCTCTCATACTTTGCCTATTTTTTGTTTTTTTTTGTTTTGTTTTTTTTTGTTTTTTTTTAATAAACATAGATTGACTATTTTTTTTCTAAAAGATGTGATGATTCATGCAAACTCATCCTGTCTTTTGCAAATCTCTGCAGAGAATTCCTCAGAGTGTATGTTCTGTTTGATCTAATTGCTTGGCAATTTTGAAAGATGGCAGTGGAGTCATTTGACATTTAATCAATCAATTGAAATACTGATTCCAAAGTTTGTTCCCCTTTCTTTTAACTTTGATTACTCTGCACAACAAGAAAATATCAAGCTTTGGGATTGACCGCATGAACCATTGAAGGATGGCAATGGATATTTACACTTTGATATATGACCAAGTGACACTATCATGATTTAAGATCATAGAGGGATGCCATAAGTTCATCAATCCCTTTGAAGCTTGGTTGGTTCCGAAAGGATTTATGCAACAAAGGCTATCCTAGGGTTCGAAAGGAAACCTAGGAACTCTGCATGAGCGACTGACATTGAATGGAACCCGATTGCCTTCGGGCATCTTCCACAAACTCCTTGTTGGCTGAGCTTTCTTCTCACATGTTCAAGTGTGAACCTTGGTTTTTCTATTTATTTTTTAAACAATCACCAGCGTGTGCATGTTCCATTCCAGAATCCAAACTGAAAAGCAGAATTAGTCTTTCCTTGATCCACATGGGCTTTATTGGGCTTGTAACGTGGCCATGGGTTAAGAGGGCTATGAAAGAAAAGTCAGAGAGGCTCAAAGAGTGTTTAAGGGTTACATAGAGTAAGAACCTTGAGCGCTTTGATTCATTTAAGCTTTTTGGGTTGGACTTTACTCCATTTGTCTTATACATTGACCATCGTTGCACTTTAGTGCCTTGTGAAATTTGGAGATCTTTTGTCTCTTTTTGCTTTGCTCGCCTTTGGCGGATTTTCTTTCTTTAACCTCATTCAGGGCCCAACCCTGAGCTTAGTAAACCTCATGCATATGTTGCTTGCATCACTTTTCTTGCCAGTTTGGCAGTGGTTCATACTCTAGGGTTTCTTTTTTTTTTTTTTTAAAAAAAACAATTATACTTTTGGCTCGGAGTGGGTAGCAAAGGATAAATTAGTGTTTGGGATGAAGAAACATGGCCATGTGTCATTTCAAATCTTGACTAGAGACTTTTATAGTTTAGATTTTGGGAGAAAACCTTTGATAAACAAACGCTTGTGATTGTTTTCTTTATCTTTTTTTTTAACATACCCTAACTTTTGCCTAGGCTGCCCTTTCGGGTTTTCAACCTACCGGGTAAGAATTCTTATTTGCCCCTAGGTTCGCTTGGAGCTCGTGTGTGGTGTCTGTCATTGCCCCAGTGTAGGGTTTGGATGTATCCGCTGTTATCGTCTGTCATGCCTTTGTAGCAAGAAGAAATGAAAAGAAATAAAGAAATGAATGAAAAGAAGAAATGAAAGAAGCTGTGCAGGTTCTCGAAAGAGAATTTTCAAGGGTGAGAAATATTTTAAAGATTTTCAATTGATAGATTAAGTCAAATGACTCTCACTATTCACAAAACTTTTAAGAAAGACAAGATGTGGTCACATGCATGCCTGTATTTATTATCTGATTTGAAACACAGTCAATCAAATGTTTATTCAATTTTACTCATTGATTACGGCACCCACACCAAACGTGTTGAACGCGCAAATTTCTGATTGGGCAGACTTGGAGATTAATTTTGGAGCACAAGTCACATGAGCAAACAACCAGCGGCATATATTCATATTCCAGTGAAAGTTGAATAAACATGCACAAATATAATTGTGAGAGCATAATAGATGTCGCATCAAATTCATCCATATTATTAACGTTGCGATTGTTGTTTACAATAATATCATAAACATGAAAATCCTAATGAGTCTTTGGAAACATCGGACAACAAATATCTAAATTGCTCCCATCGTCAGGCATAGTATCTCTTGACGACGTCAGAATTCACAGGTGAAGGCAGCTCTTCACCATCCATGCTTGTGAGTATCAATGTTCCTCCCGAGAAAGCCTTCTTCACCACAAAAGGCCCTTCATAGTTCGGGGCCCACTTTCCTCGAAGATCTTTATGAATATGTGACACCTTCTTCAACACAAGGTCTCCCTCATTGAATTTATGCGGGTGCACCTTTTTGTCGAAAGCATTCTTCATTCTTCTCTGGTACAACTGCCCATGACTCATAGCAGTCAACCTCCTCCCCTCAATAAGATTCAACTGGTCGAAACGCGCTTGAACCCATTCCGCTTCTTCCAACTCTACTTCCGATAGAACTCTCAAAGAAGGAACCTCTACTTCGAATGGGAGGACAGCTTCCATCCCATATACCAACGAAAATGGGGTTGCCCCAGTAGAAGTACGTACAGAAGTTCGATAACCATGCAGAGCGAACGACAACATCTCATGCCAGTCTTTGTATGTCACTGTTATCTTTTGGATAATCTTCTTGATATTCTTATTGGCAGCCTCAACTGCACCGTTCATCTTGGGCCGATAAGGTGTTGAGTTATGGTGTTGGATCTTGAAATTCTCGCATAACTCCTTCATCATCCTATTATTCAGGTTGGTGGCATTGTCAGTGATGATTTTGCTCGGCAACCCATATCTGCAAATTATCTCCCTTTTTACGAATCTAACCACAACATTCCTAGTCACACTAGCATACGACGCAGCTTCCACCCACTTAGTGAAGTAATCAATGGCAACCAGGATGAATCGATGCCCATTTGAAGCCTTGGGCTCAATAGCCCCAATCACATCTATGCCCCACATTGAAAATGGCCATGGTGCCGACAATACATTCAACGGCACTGGCGGGGCGTTAACATTATCTGCAAAAGCTTGACATTTCTGGCATTTTCTCACATGAATACAACAATCATTCTCCATCGTGATCCAATAGTACCCAGCCCTTAAGATCTTTCGAGCCATGGCATGCCCATTGGCATGGGTGCCAAATGAGCCTTCATGCACCTCCATCAGTATTTTCTCAGCTTCACTTGCATCCACGCAACGAAGCAACACCATATCATGGTTTCTTTTGTATAATACATCCCCATTCAAAAGGAAGCTAGCCGCCAACCTCCGTAGCGTTCTCTTGTCATTCTCGGAGGCCCCAGAGGGATATTCTCTGTCTTTGATGTATCTCTTGATATCGAAATACCAAGGCTTGCCGTCTCTCTCTTCCTCTATCAAACAACAATGCGCTGGCTCACTATAACATTTAATTTTTACACACGGTAGGTTCTCGTGAGAGCTCACCTTGAACATGGATGACAGAGTAGCGAGAGCATCAGCCATTTGGTTTTCCTCTCTAGGAATGTGATGAAATGATACATCATCGAAATGTTTCATCAATTCTCTAATGTACTACTGGTAAGGTATTAGCTTATGATCTCTAGTTTCCCATTCACCTTTCAACTGATGGATTACCAATGCTGAATCTCCGTACACCTTGAGAAACTTAACTTTAAATTCAATAGCGGCTCGAATCCCCATGGCACATGCCTCATACTCCGCCACATTATTTGTGCAATCAAAACAGAGTCTGGCTGTAAAAGGCAAATATTGTTCATCTGGCGAAACCAATACCACTCCAATTCCATGCCCCAGTACATTAGATGCGCTGTCAAACCACATAATCCACCTATCATTTTCTTTGTCCTCCACCTCTTCATCCAACAAGGCCATGATATCCTCGTCAGGGAATTCTGGATGCATAGGCTGATAATCATCTATAGGATGTTGAGCCAAGTAGTCTGCTAGAGCGCTCCCTTTAACTGACTTCTGAGTTACATAGACAATATCAAACTCTGACAATAACACCTGCCACCGAGCTATCCTCCCAGTGAGGGCGGGCTTTTCAAAGATGTATTTAATTGGATCCATTTTGGATATCAACCAAGTAGTGTAATTCAACATGTACTGTCTCAAGCGGTGTGCTGCCCATGCCAAGGCACAACAAGTTCTTTCTAACAATGAGTAGTTCATTTCACATGCGGTGAACTTCTTGCTCAAGTAGTAAATTGCGCGCTCTTTTCTTCCTGATTCATCATGTTGTCCAAGCACACAACCCATTGATTCATCTAACACCGTCATGTACAGGATGAGAGGCCTTCCAGGTACTGGTGGTACGAGTATGGGAGGATTCATCAGATACTGCTTAATCTTCTCAAACGCTATCTGGCAGTCATTATTCCATTTAGTGGACTGATTCTTGCACAATAATCTAAACAGAGGTTCACAGGTGGCGGTCAATTGTGATATGAACCTACCAATGTAGTTCAATCTTCCTATGAATCCTCGGACTTGCTTTTCTGTACGTGGCTCAGGCATCTCTATGATCGCTTTCACCTTATCTGGGTCCACCTCTATCCCTTTTTGGCTAACTACAAAACCAAGCAGCTTTCCAGACTTCACTCCAAATGTGCACTTCCCTGGATTCAATCTCAACTTGTACTTACGTAATCGGTCGAACAACTTCCGCAAATTAACTATGTGTTCATCCTCCGTTCTAGACTTTGCAATCATGTCATCTACATAGACTTCAATCTCCTTATGTA
>PYAF01001110.1:23987-35627 GCA_007407185.1 Glycine tomentella | reverse complement strand
GGTCGAACAACTTCCGCAAATTAACTATGTGTTCATCCTCCGTTCTAGACTTTGCAATCATGTCATCTACATAGACTTCAATCTCCTTATGTATCATGTCATGGAATAATGTTACCATGGCCCGCTGATATGTTGCCCCAGCATTCTTCAGCCCAAACGACATAACCTTATAGCAGAAGGTCCCCCACAAAGTAATAAAGGTTGTTTTCTCCATATCCTCTGGTGCCATTTTAATCTGGTTGTATCCTGAAAAACCATCCATGAAAGAGAATAGAGCAAATTGGGCTGTACTGTCCACCAAAATGTCAATGTGCGGTAAAGGAAAATTATCTTTTGGACTAGCTCTATTTAGGTCTCGATAGTCTACACACATTCGTACTTTTCCATCTTTCTTTGGCACTGGCACGATGTTGGCGACCCATTCCGGATATCGAGCAACAGCTAAGAAGCCTGCATCAAACTGCTTCTTCACCTCCTCCTTTATCTTTAAAGACATCTCAGGCTTCATCCTCCTTAGTTTTTGTTTCACAGGGGAGCATTCAGGTTTCAACGGTAATCTGTGTTGGACAATCTCTGGATCTAAGCCAGGCATATCCTGATATGACCAGGCGAAAATGTCTTGGTACTCTCGCAACAAGGCAATCAACTCTTCCCGGATGTTAGCTGACATACAAGTACCCACCTTGACCTCCTTTTCCTCTTCATTGGTGCCCAGGTTAACAAGCTCAATTTCTTCTTGATGCGGCTTTATTTCCTTCTCTTCCTCCTCTACCATCCTCAACAAATCAGGAGACAATCCCCAATCCTCTTCTTCCTGTTCCTCGGCTTGATTGACTGGCATTTCAAAATCGATATTAGGGATTCCAGTATCGCTGCCTTCACAAGACTCATTATCGGATCTACAACAAATCATTTAATCACAACGAAAATGAATATGCAAAGAGATGAAATTGACAAAGATGCAAGTATATCTGTGAAATGCATTTTATTAACGATCACTGGAATTGAAAAAGAAAGTACGCCTGACGATATTGAATCCTAAAGCCTTAGGCATAGCATTAGGATCTGAAACTATTTAATTACATCAAATCAGAAACATATATCTCGGGCTGCTCTATGATTTGCCAATTCTTTAACTCAAAGTTCGGAGGGCATGGCTGCACCCAGTCTGGTGGTTGATCGTAGTCAATTTCTTCATCTAGCATAACGACCTGATCTTCAAACATCCAACCTGCACTCATAAAGCTCTCATCGATGGGGCAGATAGGTACCCTCTCCACCCGCGGCTCTCGCCCTTGCAGACGAGCTAAGCTTTTTTCTCTTCTTTCCAAAGCAACCCTTTTTTTATCAGCATCTGTGGGCTTATAGCCCAGACCAAATCTCCTACTATTTTCAGTGATCTCCAACAAGCTTACTGGGCCATCACCATTTTGGCCCAACCCCCTCCCAGGTTCGTACCCATCTCTCAGCATAACTTGAGCCATCATCATGGAAGCACTAGAAAAATTGGGTTGCGTTGTAGGAGGCTCAACATAAGCATTATTCACAATTTCGAGTGCCTGAAATGCTGTTTCCAGTGATTCCTCTACTGCTTCAACATAAGGAGTAGAAGATGGGCGACTGACTAACATATCCTCTTCGCCCGATACTATTACAAGCTGACCTCCCACCACAAATTTCATTTTTTGATGTACAGACGATGGGACCACCCCGGTGGAATGGATCCAAGGTCTACCCAACAAACAACTGTATGCAGGTGTAATATCCATGACATGAAAAGTGATTTGGAATGTGCACGGACCAATCTAAATTGGGAGATAAATTTGCCCTCTCACTTCACGTCGGCTGCCATCAAAAGCTCTTACCACCGTAGAGCTCGGCCTCAGATACGACATGTCGAACGGCAACTTGTCCAACGTCATTTTAGGCATGACATTAAGAGAAGATCCATTATCAACCAGTACCTTTGCCACCATATGATTTGCACATTTGACTGACACATGCAAAGCCTTGTTATTTCCTCTTCCTTCCACAGGTATTTCTTCATCACTGAAGGTCAAATGATTACTTGCAGTGATATTATTGATTATTCCCCCAAACTTCTCCACTGAGATGTCATGTGCCACATGTGCCTCATTTAAAATTTGCATTAGCAACTTTCTATGAGGTTCAGAGTGCATGAGTAATTCCAGCAAGGATATCCTAGTCGGCATTTTGTTTAGCTGTTCTATCACCTTGAATTCACTCTGTCGTATGATCTTCAAAAATTCTGCAGCTTCCTCAGTAGATACTTCCCTTCTGCCAGAATGCTTCTCTTTCATTTCAGGCCTTTCACTAAGCATCTTATCATTCACCGTGGTACCCTTCTTCTCATCCTCTGTTACATTCTCCTTTGCCTTCTCTTTATCTTTAAATTCCACTCGCGGCTCGGAAGGAATATAAACGCGCCCACTATGCGTCATGCCACTGATACCATAAATGTTTGTGACTTTAGGAGTTGATGCCTCATACTCATCATGCACAAGGGATACGCCCTGCCCTCCTTCTGATACTTGTACCACCATATCTCCATGGCACTGCTTTGTTATTCTCATACGGGAATGATGATGGTGTCTTCAAAACAACAGACTGGAAGCCTTGAGGCATATATGTGGTAGCACTTCTAGTGAAATAAATCACTAGAGGTTTAGGCACATTAGCATTGGTGTCACTTGACTGCATGAACACCTCACCTTCCTCCTTCCTCTCATAACCAATTTCAATTCGGCCCTCATCCATCAAACCCTGTAGAACATTCTTAAACACGGGACAAACTTCCACATCATGAGGTCTCCCCGGATGAAACGGACAAGAATCTTCTTCATCACTCTCACAATCAACCATACCAGCCTTGCGTAATGCTTTCAAAATAACTCTCTTGGGAGTTAAGACATCCTCAACTCTTCTCTTCAGTTCCCAAGTCCTCTCATCCTCTATAGCATTAACAGAAGAACTTCCATGATTTGCGAGTGGATTAGCTTGTACACTGGGATTATCCTCCTGAAACTTCAACCAACCTGCGTCAATTAAACTTTGCACCTTATATTTAAATGCCACACAATGCTCAATGGCATGCCCGGGAGCCCCACCATGATAAGCACATGTCACATTCGGGTTGTATCCTCGAGGGAATGGAGGTTGAGGTATCTTTGATGGGATTATGGCCACCATTGCATTGTTCAGTAAGTATGGGAATAATTCAGCATATGATATTGGGATTGGAGTGAATTCTACAGGTCTCCTCTCTGGGAAGTTTCTTCTTTGGTTGGTGCTTTGGTTGGTATTAGGGGTGGTATTTGGTCTTGGCAGTGCAGCAGGCGGATTGTGTGGGCGATTTAGGGGAGGTCTTTGTGGTTGATTGGGTGTTCTTGGTTGATGGGGTGGTGCATAGTGGGTAGGGTTGATATTGGCTGAGTAGTGGTATTGTGGGGGAGGGTATTGGTATAATGGATTATAAGGGGTTGGTGGAAAGTTTGGCCATGTGGGAACAACAGCTACAGCCTGAACCTCTCCCTCCTTCTTTTTCCCTCCATTCATCCCCGGCTTCCTATTATTAGAATTCGTAGAAGCAATATGACCAAATTTCCCTTTCCTCAGACCTACTTCAATTCTTTCACCGGCAAACACTAGATCTGCAAAATTTGAAGGCATGTAGCCTACCATCTTCTCATAATAGAACACTGGCAACGTGTCCATTATCATGGTTATCATCTCCCTTTCCATCATAGGGGGTACCACTTGAGCCGCAAGATCTCTCCATCTTTGAGCGTATTCCTTGAATGACTCATTATCCCTCTTGCACATGTTTTGAAGTTGCATTCTATCCGGAGCCATGTCAGAATTGTATTGATACTGCCTAATGAAGGCATCCATTAAATCTTTCCAGGAGCGGACCCGAGAGGATTCCAGGTTAGTATACCAGACAATAGCTGCCCCAGTCAAGCTTTCCTGAAAGAAATGCATCAACAACTTTTCATCTTTCGCATATGCCCCCATCTTCCTACAGTACATCTTCAAGTGGTTCTTCGGACAAGTGGTCCCTGTGTATTTATCAAAATCTGGCACCTTAAACTTTGGAGGTATGACCACATCGGGTACCAAGCACAATTCTGACATGTCGACAAAGCCGTAATTTCCTCCTCCCTCAATGGCCCTCAGCCTTTCCTCTATAAGATCAAATTTTTCCTTTCCAATCTCAGCAGGAGGTCCTCCTCCCATCACAAAGTGTAGGGGTTGTGAGGGTGGTCGATACTGAAGGCCCCCCGGAGCATTTGGCACAGGGATACCAGAAAACGCAAACCCTTCACCAGTATTTCTTGGATAAACCCCAAAATCTGTTTGAACGTGGTCTTGGGGAGCCACATATGTTTCATCCACGACCGGAAGAACATGGGCATGCGTATGATCGGGTCGGGGTTGTTGGTTATCAATGAGTACAGGTGCAGAGTTACTAATATTCTCATCAGGAGTGGGTACAACAAAAGGTGGCGTATAATTAGGAGGCAAACCATATGGTGGAAAATGAGTCTTGTTATGGGATGGAACACAATGAGGCCCAGGTGCATTTTTCGACGCCTCGCCTCCTTGGCCTACTACTAGATGACTCTCTCGATTGAAACTAGGTGGGTGAATCATGCCCCCCTCAGTGGTTGTACTAGCAACAACAGTAGTGGCAGCATTGGCCTCTATCATCTTCTTCATGCTCATCATCGTTTCCATCATCATTGTCATCTGCCCTTTGATAGCTTCCACGTCAGCCTTCATTTGCTCTTGGACTTCTTCTATGTCGCTCATTATGTTAGTCTTGGCACGCGTCTGGTAAGGGTGCCGTAAAGCACAGTCTTTCTTTCTTAGCACAATGATTATTTTCTTCTGATTTCAATGAAAGAATATCATGAGCGATGTATAACAAGGCGGCAAAACAAAAAAACATGAATGCATGTAAATGATTGGTTGTTGAAGTATTACGAATTATATACAGAACACTCAACAGAACACAGGGTCAAATTAACTCAAATCTTCATTAAAAACAACATTGTTCATTACATCTTATCAGGATCAAAATACAACTGGAAATAAAGTATGGACATATCAGCAGTTCCTAATTATGGAAGTCATCAAATCAATCATGTGTTGGCAGTAATCAAAGAGACTATGGACTTCATCAGGTGTGGAGTACACGTCAGCCATTGCCTTGGCTCTAACTAGCAGCTTTGGGAGTTCTTGACTCTCATTCAGTGTGAGAGCAAACCTGTCCATCCACATCATGCTTTCTTGGTGTAGTAACTCTATCACTTCTTCTCTTTCTTCCCTTTCATTCTGTAACGCCGACACCTTTGCCTGTTCATCTTTCAGTGCCTGCCTATGAATAGTGGCTAGGCTCATCTTTTCCTTGTACTGCTTGATGATTGCCAACATATTATTCTCTGTCATACTTAATTGCTCTTTCAAGCTTTCCTTTGATTCCTGACACTCCCTTAACTCACCCTTCAGCATGACGTTCTCATTTATTGCTTTGTCTCTCTCAACCTTTCTCAACTTGAGCTCGTTGCTATTGCCTAATAAAACCCCTCTTAACCTTTTTATGCTCGACTCTTGCCCTCGGGCTCTCCTCATTTCTTGCTCTAATGCTTCAGCTGTGGACACATTGATATCCTTCAGCCTATCACATTCCTTCCTGACCCCAGTGACCACCGCCTTCAACTTTTCTCTTTCCACTTTCGTCCTCTCCAACTCACCCTTCAAGGCTTGCACCTCTTCGCTCTCCTCGGACGCCCCTGCTTCTTCCTCCAGTGCACCCTTTGGTTTTTCAAGCCAAACAATGCCTTGTACTCTAGCTTTCAACCATCTATGGTAACCGCCCACGACACCGTTATTTCTTCCTCTGAGCTCCTTATTTTTCCTTTCAACTCGGTTCCATGCCCTACAGACTCTCTGGATCACCTTCATATTAGCTTCATTAAACCCTCTTGTGATGAAAGGCATGATGACCTCCTCAGACGGTGCACCTCTCATAGGATAACCCAACTGTCTTATGGCCAACACAGGGTTATAATTAATACATCCCCTCGTTCCCATCAAAGGGACATTCGGAAATCCTTCAGCTGAACACAATACTCCTGTTACCCCTTCCTTCCATCGAGGGAACCAGCAAATGGATGAACCTATCGCGTTTGACAACAGCTCTTCCCACTTAACTTTTCCTTTTCCCAAGTGCATGTGATAACTTTGTATAGGACAGACAGAACCACTTTCCGGATTAAGGAAATAGGACACCAACCATACGTAAAGAGCCGGCGTACAACAAACAATCCTTGCACTACTCTTCTCACATCTCAGGTCGAATGTATCATATATATCTACCAACACGGCAACGACTGGGCTTTCTTTGCTATGGTGATAAGCAAGGAAGGCATCAATCGCCGCTAGATCCACTAGTCCATCTACATTCGGAAACAGTACCACCCCAATCACTAGTAGTGCTAATACATCCATGAATGGCGTCCACTCCCCTTGGTTTGCCAAGGCTTCTGCTTTCTTTTCCAAACACTTCCTAGGTATACCCACAACTCCATTTCTGCTCTGCTTCACTCGATCTAACTCTCGCTCTGACATCCTGACTACTCCAGCCACCTTCGCCATGGAAGGGTAATACCCGAAAAAAAGGTATGGCTTCCTTCCTCCCATTGGGCATCCTAAGATTTCCTCAAACTCTTCTATGGTTGGTGCCAGCTGAAAATCCCAAAACGTGAAACATCTGAGCGGTTAGTCATAGTGTTGGGTGAGAGCTGCAATTGCTTCAACTGACACTCCTATCATCGCTAGATCCCAGATCTTTCCATACACCTTGCCAAAAGCTTGATGTTGAACTCGATCCATCCGCTGACCCAACTCTCGCAAGCTGGCTACTTCCAGACTTTTGATCTTGACTTGATAAAATCTTTTCTTAAGAGATTGTGCTTGATTTGACCCCATCTTCCGAGAATGAAATTTTTGATCGTCAATACTTCAACAACCTATCATAAAAGAGATATGATGAATGAATATGACATACTTATGCTATGCATGATAGGCGTATTTATGAAATCGATGCAAGATGCTTGAAAGACCACCCCTTCTTGTTATCAAACACATTGAGTACAATGTTCATGTGATCCTCGATCACTTTCAGGAAAGATAGTGTATAGCCTTGACATGGTTTATTCATGAACATGACCATGGTACTCAACACACATAACCAAGAATACCGGGTAAGCTTTCAAGCTTTATTGTGACTTTTGCCAATAGAAAAGAAAATACAATGCATGAATAAATATACACTTGAATCATGTATGAGTGAGCATGGCATGCAAATGCTGACGACAAAATACATGTAACTGTTGGGACAAACAACATGCTATATGAATATGAATGGATATGCAATGACTTATGCAGAGTATAAATATGAAATGATGAATGCAGAAATGATGTCCATCGCGATGCTATGCAGATACGCATGATGATCAAGGAAACAAGGTGGGGTGAGTATGCTCTGTGCCCCTAATTTAGGAACCTAATAGAAAGGATATAAAATTCCACTATTAAGTGACAACTTCCAAGGGTAGTCTCATGTATTCTCACTGGCTTCTAGAGATATCATCCTCTTATGTAATGACAATGCGGCGATAGGGACTACCAGCGGCAATGCATCACAAAAGAGGAAAACTCTAGATGAGGCTTCACTATCATCAAGCGAGTCGGAGACCCAGCATGACCATAGATCGACCTCCACTCCCTATGGCTCACACAGACCCGGGTATAGGGCCCAATATCTCAGAGTGTGTGCAAAAAGTGTATGTGATGTGTGTGAATAGAGCATCTTAATAATTACCCAACCCCACCTGCAAAACAATCAGAAAATTCCCAAGCAGATACAACAAGTATAGCACATGTCGTCTACCCTAGAATTCAATGATGTATCTATTTCTAACTACAAAAGCATAACAACATAGCAAATGATATATATACAAGCATGAGCAAGACAGAATAAAAAAAACGACGAACAGAACGGTAACAGAGTGAAATGATAACAAATAGGAGCATAACGAAAAAAAGAAAAAGAAAAAAAAATAAATAACGAAAAAGTCACGATAAAATTACACACACGATTAAATGGCTTAACTCTCTAACCAGTCCCCAGTGGAGTCGCCATCTGTCGCAACCTATCCGGCCACGACGGGGACGGTGATGAAAAAAAGAATGAGCATTTTCCCAAAAAAAATGGGAAAACTACAAAGGAGTCGCCACCAACGTTTATTTAAGGAAAACGTCGGAAAAACCAAAAGATAAGTCATGGTCTACGATTTTAGAGAAAAAAAGGATTCGGGAGTCGTTTACGCACGGGGAAGGTGTTAGCACCCCACGCGTCCGTCACGAAGACGGCAGCCTTTAATCGAGTGTGTGACAAATAAAGTGACTTTTTAAATTATTTATCTTTCCTTAAGAACATGAATATGCTTATTTTATTTTTGTTTATTTAGAAAAGACAATCAGATTTTTATTTTTTTAGAAAAGAGAAGACTTTATATATTTCTTTTGTTTTTTAGGTCGACAAGGGATTTGTCCTTGCTCCTACGTATCCCCAGATGCAATGAGGAAATCAGACTTACGTAGTTCTTTTTTTGAAAACAGCTTGATTGGGTTGATTTTATCTTTTTTGAAAGATTTATTTTAATTGCGTGAAAAAGAGTCGTTAAGGCGTTGGACCTTGAAACGACGTTGAATTTGAAGAAAAATCGAAGAATCGCTTAAGGCATTGGACCTTGAAGCGATCTCGAGTAATTTGTAGATTTTCTCGAGAAAAAGGAGATTTGAGTGGACTTTAATTTGAGTATTTTTGATTTTTTAGAAAAGATTTTGAAAGTGTGATAAACTCTATGAAATCAAGCAAGTCGGAGACCCAACATGACATTCACAAATCTATCCACGTGTTATCGAAACACTACCAAGCAAGTCGGAGACCCAGCTTGGAGTGCAAAATCTAACCACGTTATTGAAACAGTACCAAGCGAGTCGGAGACCTAGCATGGAGTGCACGAAGCATAAGTGCGTACTAAATAACATTATGTAATCAAATAAATCAAACGGAAATAGAAAAGGGATGGAATAGAAGTGGGTGTATACTTAGTAATTATGGGTGCATAAAGTAAGGATAGGGGGTGCAATCAGCGGAAATTACTTAATTACAAAATGGGCAGGCTTAACAAATTATGGGTGCAATTATGAATAAGGGAGTGTAAACAATAATATAAAGGGGTGTGCAGTTATGAATGTGGTGGTGTGAACAGTAATATAAAGGGGTGTGCAGTTATGAATGTGGTGGTGTGAACAGCATCACATGTATTGCCTCAAAATGGGCCAAGCCCAACTGCTGGCCAATGTGCATTTATTAAAACACAGTTGCAAAAAGCATTATGAAATCGTAGCAATGTTGGTTAGGCCCAAGCAATAAAATGGCTGTACTTGTTGAAAATGGCAGTGCAACGAGTAAAGTAAATGTTTTTCTTTTCTCCTCTTTTTTTTTTTAATGCATATATGGAAATGGGAGGTGCAAACAGTATTAAATGTGATGTATCAAGTGGGCTAGGCCCAAATGCTAGGGGAGTGCAATTATGAAAAGAATAGGTGTGTATAGCATTTAATGTTGTATTTAAAAGTGGGTCAAGCCCATCAGCAACGGAATGTGCGATTATAAAAAAATGAGTGTAAACAGTAAATCAAATGTTTTGTTTAGTTTTTTGTTGTTGGGCTAGGCCCAAGAAAAAAAACAATAGAAAGGGGTGAACTTATGGAACGTGAGGTGCAAAAAGCAATTTTTCTTACTTTTTTTTTTAAGGGTTGGAATCGGGTCAGGGCGACCCGGCCCAACCCGCACTTAGCAGCTGGGCACAGCAGCCAGCAGCTGCACGAAAATTATGGCTATTGAAAGGGGTTTGATGGCTTCCTAAGGCCACCACCATGAAAGCTGGTGGTGTGGTGGCCACCGTGGTGTGGCCTGAGCACGGCGGCGACGAGATGGTGTGGTGGTGGTGCAGCGGTTGCCACGGTGGTGGCTGGAGCTGCCTTAAAACGAAACAAAAAAAAAAAAAAGAAAATAAAACAAGCATGGTAGTGATGGTGGTGCTCGTACAGTATGGTGGTTCGTGAGGGTGTGTGGCGGTTGGAGGTGGTGGCACACCGTGGTGGTGGCGGTGCAGTGGCGGTGGTTCACGGTGGTTGTGGTGGTGGCCGGAGAAAAAACGAAAAGGAGAAAGAATAAATAAAAAAAAGCAAAAAGCAAGCATAAACCAAATCAACAAGGCTAAATACATCAAACCATACACATTTTCCTCTGAAGGAAATAAACAACAGTCCATAAAAGAACAAGTGAGAACGAAAAAAAGAAGAAAAGAAGAAAAAGGGAAGAAGTAGAAATGAAAGAAGAAGGAAAAAAAGAAAAAACGAAGAAGAAAAAGACTGTGGGAGAGAGTGAAGGGGTCACCTCTGAACCCCTAAGGTTTCCTCTGACACGGTGCCAAGTGGTGCGGCGGGATTGGTCCAATTTTTGCTCCGGGATCCGTGCTTGGCTGTGTTATTAACTTTTCCTTCACTGTTGCCTTTTTGCTTTTATAGGTAGGTTTTCTTAACCTAATGGGCCCTTATGGCCCATTTTCCTTTCTTTTTGCTTTTTGCTACCTTGTTTTTTATTATGTTATCTGTTTTTTTTACTTATTATTTTATTTCTTTTTTCTCTTTTTTTTTTACATATTTATTTATTTATGTATTTTTGTTATCTTGTTTTTTAATACTTGTTATTATTTTTTTGTTTCTTTTCTTTTTTTTATCATTTTTTATAAAATAATAATAATAATAATAATAATAATAATAATAATTTTAATTTTTTTTTTTTTTTTTGGGTACCCGGACAAAATTAGGGTATGACAACACCCAATGGCTGGGTGATGAAAACTCAAGGTGGTGCTGCTGCACAAGGAGAAGAAGTGGCTGATTCAGATGAAGATCAACAACAACCACTGCATCAACAACAACCACAGCAAGCCTTCTCTGATTTTGAATCCTTAATGATTCAAAAGATGGACACTATGCTGAAGCTTCAAGAAGACTTCAAGGCTGAAACACATGAAGCCTTAGAAGATATTAGGGAAAGGCTGGATGCTATTGAGGCAAATATGAATGATCAAGCCTCTGAAGAATTCTAGGATTGTTAGTTTATATTTTTTTGATGTTTATGTTTGTTTAAATTTCTGTTTGTAATGAACTATATAATGTTCTGTTTTCTTTTACATCCAGTGTTTAACTTTCACTTTGTACTGCCCTTATGTTGATCATATTAATGCATTATGCTATTCCTGTATTATATCTGTTGTGCCTACATTGTTTTTGACTTTTAACAAGCCAAATAGGGGGAGAAATGATTAAGGGGGAGTAAAATTAAAAACTCTCTGTTTGCCCCTGTTTTATGATTCATATCTTGGTTAAAAATTTAATTTGAATGAATGCTGGAATTTAGGGGGAGCTAATGTGTAAACCTGAAATTAATCAATTGATAATGTGCTTGATTGA
>PYAF01001110.1:12590-23887 GCA_007407185.1 Glycine tomentella | reverse complement strand
CGATTATTTTGTTCTTCCTGCCTTAAGAAAACAATTTATGAACATTGTAATCGATTACAGCACGGATTAATCGATTACTTAGGCGTTTTTATCAGAAATAGAAGTCTCTGTCTTAATCGATTACGAGAATTGGTAATCGATTACTGAATGCATTTAAAAGTTTTATGGTTCTGTCTTAATCGATTACGTATCGGAATAAGCGATTAAATGGTTCGTTTTTTGAATTTTGGAATTACAATGAACATTTTAATCGATTACTATCTTGTTTTAATCGATTACCTATGCAAAATAATCAATTACTGGAGCGGGTTTAATCGATTATTTTCAGTTAAAAAATTCTGTTATAAAAGGAACCTCTTGACTGAGGTTTGCAACTTCGTGCCTTTTGAATTTTTTGAGTTTTAAGCATTCACAAACGTTCTGAGCTTTCATTGGCGACATTCTCTGACTTTTAAACACATTGAGTCTTCACAAATTCATATGGGTTATTAAATCAAGAAGGTGAAGATTCATTGTTCATTCAAAGCATAGGAAAGGAATGCATTGAGTTGGTAATCTGTAATTCAATCAGTTGATTCATTCATATGCATGCATTCTTGGATTATCAGGTGATATCTTTCCTTGTCTTTGAAAGTGTAAAACTGTTCTTTTAAATTTTTTTTAATAGTCTATTGTAAATAGGTTTCTTGCAAGTATAGAGATAATGTTTCTTTAAGAACAGCTGAGTAGTGTTCTCAGTGTGGGTTTTGGTCTCTAAGGGTCTAAAAGGGTTTTAGACTTCTGAACTTTATTTAGGGTTGATAAAGAGAGGCTTGTAAAATTGCTTGTAAGATTTCTTTTTCAATAGTGGAACTTTACTCTAGTGTTGAGTGGAAGAACTGGATGTAGCCTTATAGGGTTTGAGGTGAACCAGTATAAAAATCTGTGGCTATTCTCTGTTGTCATTTGTTAAATCTCTAAATTGCTTTATTTGTGAATCAATTTCATTGCACAGAAAGTTATACTCTGTTTTCTATTGTTCTTGGAAAGGGAGTTGATTGAATATTGATTCTTGGTGTTGAAACAATTTTGAAAGTGATAAAGATCCTGTGGTAACTCTGATTTTAAAATTTTAATTGGCTAAGGTTCAACCAATTCACCCCCCTCTTGGTTGTTTTGAAGTGTTCCTTTGTTTTTCAAACAAGGCATGCCCCAAGGATGCATATCTTTTACCCAACATCGACAGGCTAGTTGACAGAGAGTCCATGTTTCAAGTGCTAAGCTTCCTGGATGTCTGTTCAGGATATAATCAAATTCGAATGCATGCCTCAAGCGAAGAGAAAACAGTATTCATTGCTGAGGATGCTAACTTATGCTACAAGGTCATGCCCTTCGGCCTCAAAAATGTAGGTACCACATACCAAAGATTGATGGATCGGATCTTTAAACAATAGATCGGACAAAATGTCGAGGTATACGTGGGCGACATGGTCGTCAAGTCTCAAAGCATAGCCCAACACGTGGCAAACCTAGAAGAGGTATTCGGAGAAATCCGCAGATATGACATACGTCTCAACCCGAAAAAATGCACTTTCAAGGTTGGCGGAGGCAAGTTCCTGTGTTTCATGATCACACATCGAGGAATAGAAGCCAACCCCGACAAATGCACAGCTATACCAGAGATGCAAAACCCTACCAACATTGAGGAAGTCCAAAAGCTGAATGGTAGATTAGCGTCTCTGTCCAGGTTCCTCCCAAAGCTCGCCGAAAAAGTGAAGCCATTCTACAAGCTACTCAAGAAAACAGAGCATTTCCTATACGTCGAAGCTTGCAAGCAAGCTTTCTTGACCTTCAAGAAAACTATTGCCATGCCGCCAGTCCTGAGTTGACCCAAACCAGGAGCACCCCTACTCCTATACCTCTCTGTAGCTGACAAGGTTGTTAGCTCAGCCCTCGTACAAGAGGAAGGGAAACACCAACTTTCCATCTATTTCACCATCTACATCCTCCATGATGTTGAGAAGCGGTACCAAATGATAGAGAAGGTAGGGTTGGCATTCATTACATCAATCTGACGCCTCAGGCCATACTTTCAAAGTCACCAAGTGGTGGTCAAGATGAACTACCCTATTGAATAGGTATTGCAAAAGCCAGAGCTAGCAAGAAGGATGGTTGCATGGTCCATAGAACTATCAGATTTTGATCTCCAGTACAAACCTAGTGGCCCTTTGAAGATACAGTTCATGGCAGACTTTCTAGCAGAGTTCGCTGGCAGTGACCAAACCACCTCAGACTGGTGGAACCTCTACATGGAGGGAGCATCCAATGCAAAAGGAAGTGGACAGACATCATCCTCGAAGGTCCTATCAATGTCACTTTAGAGCAAGCTTTGAAGCTCAACTTCAAAGCCTCAAACAATCAAGCAGAATATGAGGCACTTATAGTAGGCCTAAAGCTAGCAAAAGAAGTCAGAGCCAAAAAACTAAGATGTTCCACCGACTCGCAGCTTGTCCAAGGACAAGTTGCAAACATATATCAAACTAAGGAGACAATACTCATCTAATACTATTACATTGCAAAAAATCTCATTGACGACTTTGATTGCTTTGAGATGTACCACATACCCAGGGAGAGCAACACCAGAGCATACCTGCTCTCTAAGTTGGCTAGCACCAAAAAGACCTGGCATCTCAAGACCATCATCCAGGAGAGACTCCAAACTCCCACCATAGACACCAAGGAGGTCATGGCAGGAGAGGAGGAGGAACCAGACTGGATACCCCTTATAAGAATTTCCTAATTTGAGGGGCGTTACCACCAAACAAGAACAAAGTCTAACGCCTGAAAAGGAAGGCCAATTACTACGTCATCCTTGATCGTGAGCTATTCAAAAGAGGGTTGATAGCACCCTTACTCAAATGCATGAACAACCAACAGGAAGACTATGTTATGCAAGAGCTTCATGAAGGGATATGCGACCTCCATACCGAGGGACACTCCCTTGCAACAAAAGTGGTGCGTGTCGGATACTACTGTCTGACACTCAGGGCTGACATCCTCGACTTCACTAGGAGGTGCAAATGATGCCAAGAGTTTGTAGATATCCCACGCACCCCTCCTAACAACCTCCATAGCTTGAGTTCCTCTTGGCCTTTTGTCATGTGGGGAATGAACATACTGAGACCACTGCCAAAAGCCCTAAGAGTAGTCAAATTCCTACTAGTCGTCATCGACTATTTCACCAAATGGATCGAGGCAAGGCCATTACGAGAAATCTCAGCCAACGAGGTGGAAAAGTTCACCTAGAAACACCTCATATGCAAATATGGCTTTCCTTATGCCATCATCACCAACAATGGTACTCAATTCAAAGCTCAGGATTATGAAGAATTTCTGATGAGGCTAGGTGTCAAGAACCTCGTAACCTCTGTCAAAACCCCCGACCAACGGTCAAACAGAGGCGGCTAACAGGGTCATCCTTAAAGCCTTACGCACTACACTCGACAAGTCCAAGGGTCCATGGAAGGATGGACTTTCCTGAATACTCTAGGTATATCATTGTTCACCCCAAACAACAACCAACAAAACTCCTTTCTAACTTACACACGGCACAGACGTCATGATCCCCGTTGAATTCGGGGAACCATTGTCAAGGAGACTGTTGTTCCAGGAACAACAAAATGAAGAAAACATGAGGGTAGATCTAGAGACAAAGGATGAAGTCCAAGAGATATAATACCAAGGTTTAACCTCAAGGCTTTCAACCTGGCGACCTCGTGTGGCGAGGCTGAGGTGAAGCTAGAAAAGATCCCCAAGCGTTCCAGCTTGGACCCAATTGGGAAGGCTTATTCAGGGTCATGGTAAGCCAAGACAATGGAGCATATAGGCTGCAAGAACTAGATGGTAAAGCAATTCCAAGAACACAAAACACTATCCATCTAAAGTTCTATTTTAGTTGACATAATGTATGACCGGGTGTTGTATACTTTTTTTCCTACTCAAGTCTGTTGTCCCTAAAGCAAAAAATCAGGTGTTTTGACTTGAGAGGTTTTAACGAGACATTTGAGAAACGAAGGAAATATGTACTCAATTGACTACATTGAATGAAGTTTATCTCCCTTCAATTTTTTAATTCCTTGTGTCAACTTTACAGAGGCTTATCGAACCTAAGGTTTGCCCTTTGGTGAGTCTTACTCTCCAAAGGCTTGTCAAACCCAAGGTCCCCTCTTGGTGAGTCTTACATCTTCAAAGGCTCCTCAAACCCAAGGTCCTCCCTTGATAAGTCTCGCTTCTCCAACGGCTCGTCAAACCCAACATCCGTCCTTGGTGAGTCTCTCTTCTCAAAAGGCTTGTCAAACTCAAGGTTCATCCTTGGTGAGTCTCGCTTCTCTAAAGGCTTGTCAAACCCAAGGTCGTTCTTGGTGAGTCTCGCTTCTCCAAAGGCTCGATAAACTCAAGGTCCGCCCTTGGTGAGTCTCATATCTCCAAAGGCTCATCAAACCTAAGGTTTGCCCTTGGTGAGTCTCATTTCTCCAAAGGCTCATCAAACTCAAGGTCTTCCTTGGTAAGTCTCACTTCTCCAAAGGCTTGTGAAACCCAAGGTTCGCCCTTGGTGAGTCTCGCATCTCCAAAGGCTCGTCAAACCTAAGGTCTGTCTTTGGTAGGGCTCACTTCTCCAAAGGCTCGTCAAACCCAAGGTTCTCCCTTGGTGAGTCTCGCTTCTCCAATAACTCGTGAAACCCAAGGTTCGTCCTTGGTGAGTCTGGTTTTTCCAATGACTCATGAAACCCAAGGTTTGTCCTTGGTGAGTCTCGCTTCTCCAAAGGCTCTTCAAACCCAAGGTCATCCTTGCTGAGTCTCGCTTCTCCAAAAGCTCGTCAAACCCAAGGTCGTTCGTGGTGAGTCTCACTTCTCCAAAGGCTCAGCTAACCCAAGGTCCATCCTTGGTGAGTCTCACTTTCCAAAGGCTTGACAAACCCAAGATCCGTCCTTGGTGAGCCTCGCCAAAACCCAAGAGGAACACGTCCCTGGTCGAAAGCTCGAGGTCTGCCCTTTGTGATCCCCTCCGTTGCCAAGTCTCGCCTTCATGAAAATTTGAGGTATACAAGGTCTACCCTTAACAGGATCTTCTATTCCTAAACTTTATCTTTGCAGGAATACAAGTTTGCAAAAACACAAGAAACCCAAGGTCCACCCTTGGTAAGCATTCCTACAAAAAACCCAAGGCACGCCTTTGGTAAACTCATTCCTTTGGAACTACAATGAGCATAGCCAAAGGTTCAATCACTTGTCCTCGAACAAGAGGTTCCCCAAGGAAAAACGAGATACCATCCGATTGGTTAGCAAGACCTTCAGTAAGGTGGAAGTCATACTAATTCCTCACAAGCCTTAGGGGAGAAGCTCTGCAAAACAAAAGGAAACATCATCAAGATGGGGTAACAAGACCTTTAATCAGGTTGAAGTCAAACCTGAGATGATCTTATGTCATCTAGCTCTCTATTCCAGACAAAACCGCCAAGGTCTTGCTTCCTACGCTGCCAAACTCACTCTCATCAAGGCGACCTATCCTTACTACCACAAGTAAGAAAGCATTGTATAAACAAAAGGCAACAACATGGAAAGACATGTGACAGAGCAAATTTCATCAACAAAGGAAAGCAAATGCATTATAAAAGGAAGAATAATTGTTAGAGTTATAGAGCCATTTTGGCAAAAATCCAATAAAGGGGAAAACAAAGGAAAAAGTAGCTTAAACATTGGCCCAATCGCCTTGCTCCTTGCCAGCATCCTCCTCTGCAACAACTATTTCTTCTTTGTCAAGTAGTTCATCATCCTTCACGTCCTTGAATGGGTCAAAGAGACCTAAGTCAAGATCCTTGGCGAAGAACCTGACCTACCTGACGACCTTATAAAAACCCTTTCCATGTTGCTCCACGTCGACCTTCTTGTACACCAGCAGCTCCTCCTATAGCTCCTTGTTGGCCTTCATTGCCATCGATGCCTTAAGCTCGGACTCCTCCAACTTGGACTCTAATTGCTTTAGTTGGGCCTCAAGATCAACAACTACCTTGGCAAGCTCTTCCTTTTCTGCAGTAGTGCTCTCCACCCTTCCAGCCAAATCTTTCTTATCTTTTAGCAAGTCTTTGTAGTGCCCCAATATGTCATCACCATCTAGTCTAGTGTGCAACAGCTTGGCAAGGACATCACCAACCTTGGATGACAGCTGGCAGTTAGACTTGACAACTTCAACAAAGGAGATTGTGGCATTGGCCACCTTGGAAAGCTCAACTCTTTAAACAGTTCGAGCAGTGGCCCTCCACTTGGAAACCTTAGCATCTAAGGATGCCACCTTACTCAAAGCCTTCTAGTGCCTTTGCATATTTTCCTCCAGAATTTCCAAACTTCTCTGAAGAAAGACCTTTGTAGATTCGGTTGCATTTTGAACCTAACTGACCGAATTAAATTCTTATCAAAGGAAGACATAAAACCAGTTGGAGTTCTCTGCTCCGGCCTATATCCCATGCTCCACATTGAATCAGTATCACGGGAAGTGTAGATATGATCTAGGGAGACACTTGGGGCGAGAATAGGAGAAAGGCGACATTGATGCCAACACAATGGAGGGAGGAACCGGTGGAGTTGAAGAAGAAGGAGGAGACATTTCTAGAGCACTCGTGGTCGTTACACCAACACTCAGCAAAGGCGTAACAATCATGGACGAAGCAGTAACAACAGGACTGGCCAAAGAGATCGGTATAGTAACCACAATAGGGTGAGAAGCAAAAACCTCCGGAACAGGCAGGGAAGGAGGAGTCGGAGGAGCAGGAGCTACAATAGTAGACTGGATGGTCGACGGAGCCGAAGGCAAACCCTACGAGCCAGCAACCGAAGGGCGACTCAAATCGTACATTAACTCGATAGCCTACTTCATAGCGCGAAGGCTAAGAGGGGCCCTTGACTTCTTACGGCCTGCCACCCCAACACCATCATCAAGCTTCCTCTTAGCCAAAAAAGAGGAAGGGATGTTGGGTGAGACCTCAACAACTTCATCATCAGGGTCAACTCTAGCAGTAGGTTAACCCCCTTCTCCAACGGGAGGATTGACAACAGAAGGTGGCATAATTCCACCAGCAGGCTCGACCTGCTTCACCAGGGGCCTCCATGCGAAGTCACCCATTATACATGCAAAACAAGCAAAATGCAATAAAGCTAATTCAGGCCAAAACCTACTTCAGACACAAAAAAGGACAAGATAAAGCACTTTACCATCTAAGGCAGTGATGGGATCGTTTGCCAAAGGTAGAGACAGGATGGCCCAAGCATCCAATGAGGCCGACAAATGCTCCAAAATTGCCTTGACAATGCTTTCTGAGGCTGGACAACCCAACACCGACCTCAGAAAGGGAAAATCATCACTCCCGTAAGCTTGGACAATTATCTTGCAACAGTCTTCTAAGTTGGCCAACCTTAGTTGACGCTCTAGAGCAACTATGCTTGCTGCAGAGGTAATAAAGGATCGATATTTTAGCATATAGTCCCTTACCCACTTATAGCCAGCCAATGCGGGAGGAGACGAAGGTGACCAAACATTGTGGTTGTGCCTATTACATGGGGAAACCCTAACATCCTTGCCACCACTCCTTCTTTCTCCTCTTGAAGCATAAGGGGGAAGGATCTTGGTAACTGGAATAGGTTCCCCGTCCAAAGAGGTATAGAATGTCGCACCCTCCTACAGAGGTGAGAAGTACCTCTATCAGCACGACGCGAGTACATCATCCTCTTAGAATAAAAGGATTCGCTATCGGAAGCTCCATGGTGAGTCTCCTCCGAGGACTAACCGTCGATTGGGATGACCTCTTGGTCCACCAGGGGTTGCTGAATTGAACCCCTGAAGTCACTACTGCCCATACCTATGACGGAGTCAAAAAAGAAAGACATGGTGGAAAAGAGAGAATAACTTAAAAATGAAGAAGATAATTGGAGAAAAAGGGAAAATTGCAATTTCCGAGCAAAAGGCAAGGAAGTTTTAGGAGAGAGATAACAGAAATTCAAGAGTACGTGTCCACTAACCCACTAACCCAAGCACCACGTCTCTAGTACATGTCCACTTCATGAGTGACACGTATGCAAGAGTAACGTGCATGCGTTGCACCGCCTGCAATAAAAGACAAACAAAATGTTTGTCTTCAATGCATTCTTCAACTATCAAAAAAAGGGAAAAATCTTCAAATATAGGGATTCCACCCACCTGACACATCTGACTTTGTCCGCAAAATGAAAAGTGAGTCCATCTTGGACAACTTAGCAAATGCAGCCTGAACAACACTTGTCTAGGTTGGGGGCTTGACAAGCTTGACAAACCTGCACTCTTGCACCTGTCAAGGTTACCACCCTTGACACCGGACAACACTTGTCCAAGCTTAGGGGCTCTACAAATTCGCAACCCTCCTACTTGCCAAGACAATCTCTCTCAACATCAAACAACCTCTTTCGCCCACAAGCTGGCTAAGAGCTTGGGGGGCTTATGTATTGTCTATAGTGTGCAAAATACACATAGCAAGTGATGTGGCATTCTAATACGCACGTCAACCCTCCATGTCAGCTCTGGCACAGAAGCACAGACGCCTCGCCCTTAGACACCCTCATTATTTAAATACTAATGATAATGTTGCAACCTCTTTATCAAGTGGCAGATACTCAATTATCTATAAGATACATATTATCTATAAGCTACAATTATTTATTAGCTATTATCTACAAGCTAGTAATTATTTGTAAGAGTTGTTACACCACTGTAACAGCCCCTACAAACAAGGACCCGCAGCTCCTACTCCACACTATAAGTACTAGGTTCTATCTCACCCTTTTCATATTTCATTATCAACTAACTTACATACTTACTTGAGCGTCAAAGTCCTTTGTTTTACAGGCTCCCCCTCTTGTCCTCCTAACAAAGGGTACTCATAGTCTGACGTGCGAGATCGTGGAGTCCACCTTGGCCACATCCACCCTAAAGTCGGTAAGCTCCAGATTTTGGTAATTACAACTTGGGATTCATGTTACATGAATGTCATTTGTGAATCTAACTCAATGGCTGCTTTATTTTTTATTCACAAACATACTTATTTGTTGCATTTTCATGCTTCACTCATCAATCATATTCAATTCTTCATGGAGAAGCCTTGAGTTATATCCTTTTATCATGTGCATAGGGAAGGGAACCAATGTGTTGATTGGTTAGCTAAGCAGGACTCTTTGTATAAAGATAGTTTGAAGATTTATATTTTGTATCCTTCTGTGTTGCTATCCTTTGTTTTGGCAAATGCGATAGAAACCTCCTTTGTTAGGTTTGTAGTTTATGTTTTGTTGTTATTTTCTAAACGATAAAAAAATACTATTGTTTTAAAAATTGGATCATCATATAAACAAAATGGATGAATTTACATTACTATTGCTTAACTTACCAAAAATATTAACTACATATTTTTTTAAGGCTAAAATATGTTTTTGTTCCTATAAATATCGAAATGTTCGAAATTCGTCCTACAAAATTTTCAGTATGTTTTTTGTCCTCTCAAATAGAAATGGGTTATTTTTTACTATAACATAACCTGTCATTCTTTTTAATTTCAATTTTAATATTACGATTTGTAATGGTTTTTAACAGTCACTAATCACAAAAAATAAACTAAATAAAAAATGCAAGAATCTACACCACTCACACCCACCACCATCAAACACCATAACCACCACACTCCAACCAAACAGCCACCACCTCAAACCAAACAGTCACCGCACCTCCAACCAACCTCGTTTCTCTCCCACAATAGTCTATTCTCGTACTTGGTTCGAAAGCTTCTCATTCATTTCAATTGTTACGAGATCAACCTTTTATCAGGTATTTCTCTTTGCTTTTTTTTTCCTTTCACAAACACTTGAATTGAATCATCAAAGTTCAATGTTGAACCCTACCAATTCCTTCTATTCTTTTATTGCTTCAATTTTCTCAATATTAACTTGTATTTGGTTCAACCACCACTTGTTTAACCCCTTTTAATTCAATATTCTCTTCACAATTTTTAGTCTGAATCCTAGAATTTATTTAATACCATAGACCCAACAAACCCAACCGCACAAAAATAGAAAAGAGGGTTTGAGACCCATGGTGAAGCCACCGCACGGGATTATACTCTGTGGCAGTTACGAATGATGGTGTCGTGGTCATTCACACGACAGAGGACAAGGTGTTTTGGCTTACGGGGGTTTGGATTAGATATGAGCGAAGTGCATTTATGACTTCTTGTTGATTCTTGCATTTTGATTTGTTATAGGTTTGGGTGAATGACTTGTTTTTGTGATTTGGATGGAAGAAACGGAGCAACCCTGGGATTCAATGGTTTTTAGTTTGAGTGGGAGAAGATAGAGAATGGGTAGAGAGGAGGAAGAAGATGTCGTGATGGTGAATGGTGATGGCAAGCGAACTTAGTGAGTGACAAAGAATGAACGTGATGGAGAGCCCTAAACCTAGGTACATTTTCAATGTGTGTCTTCACCATAACCAATCAAAACTTAACACGTGTAGACTTATGTGCCCAGTCATAGATACGTAGGTTTGTACATCACAAAAAAAATAACACATTTTGATTTTTCAAGACAAAAAAACATATCGAGAAATTTTGTAGTGATGAACTCTAAATATTTTGATATCTATAAGGATGAAAAATATATTTTATTCTTTATTCTTTATTTAAATAGTATTGCTAGCTAGTGTCATTAAGACATTGATTAAGGAAATAAAAGAAAATTATTTATTATGTAAATTATAAAAAACATAAAAAATATCATTGACACCATAATTTTTTCTCTCCCAATAAAAACACTATACTTTATAAGTTATTTAAAGTACTGGTTACATTTACCTTATTTAAAAAATATAATATTTAATGTTGTTTGACCATTTAACAATAGTATATTAAATGTGATATTTATTACATAAGAATATGTTTATTAAATTTAACAAATATAATATATGCTTTAATACATTAATTTTTTAATGCTGTTATTTTTTATTGATAAAACATATTTTAAAATATAAAAATGCATAATAATATAATATAGAAATATACAACAGTTTATCTCTTAAATTTTCCGTATATAATTTGATTACGTATTATATTTGATAAATATGATGTGATATTATTAAAAAATCATTTATTCTGAGAATATATCATTTATAATATTTATTTAATATAGTATATTTATTAAATTTTGATAAATGTAATTATTACTAAAAATAATATATATATATATATATATAT
>PYAF01001109.1:91347-105909 GCA_007407185.1 Glycine tomentella | reverse complement strand
CCAGATGGTGCTAAGAATTTGTAGTATATACTTCTAGCGGGGCTCTAATATGCATGTTTTGCATCTCCTTACATGCTGTGTTGTTTATGAAGTGCTTCCATAAGTGTATTTCGGGGGCGGGGGCGGGGCGGGGAAAACCGACCCCCGTCGGGGGCGGGGATGGGGACAAATTTTTGGTCCCCGTCGGTTTTCGGGGCCGGGGGCGGGGGCAGATCTGTGAGGCGGGGGCGGGGGCGGTATGCACAAAAACCGCCCCCGACCGCCCCCGTTGCCATGCCTAGTCCTACTTTACAATCATACAAGTGTTAGAAGTTAGAACTACAATTTCTATAACCCATTTTTTATTATCAATTAAAATATTTCAAATGATAAATAAGATTTAACCTTAATGTTTGGTAAAAGCAAAAAAAATATTAAATTTGAAATTTCAATTAAATCAAAAGAAAAATATTTATGTTTTCTCCTTTCTTCTCTGTCATACAAATAGATAGATTATAGTAATTTTCTCAAAAAGCATTTAAAAAATTTCAAATCCTATTTTCTATTAATTGTATATATTTTCAACTTATTATATTTATCTTAATAGCTTTTCATTTTTTTGTTGTTGTCTTTCTCATCGTTTCGTTAATTATATTTATCTTAATAGCTTTAGATTTAACATATTCTTATATTAGTAATTGTGAACATTTTAATGATTGTGTTAAAATATTTGTGGGTGGCATGGCATGGCGCGTGGTGTCAGATAATCCATTTATTTAGATTATAAGAGGTTCTTAGGGTTTGGGCGGCTGTTTTATTATACTCATGTGTGTTCTAAACCTAACTTAAACCCAACTGCACAACCCATAAATTCTTTCTCCTCCGGGACCACACATCCATCTTCAACTCCACCTTATTATTTATTCATATCTATTTTCTTACTGCGCATTTCTATATAAATAAAAATAAATAATTTTATAATAATTTATTTTATTTTTTAATTTCAGGTAAAAAGAAAATTATTTTTAAAATGTTTTTTTTATTGGAACCCTCTATGTCATAAATAATAAAAAGTCATGGAAATTAGAATTAGAATTAAAAAAAATAATATTTTAGAAAAAATAACATTAAATAAAATAAAATAAATTAAATTTGTTTATATTTAAGTCTAACATACATACAAGATTATCTTTTTTAATATTTGAGTCCAGAAGGAGTATTTATCTACTATCTTGTTTTCATATCTTTTGATGCTTACGTTTACTATACATAGATTAAGAAATATTTAATTGAACTAAAATTTATTATATTTGAATTAAAATGACTTTATTTAATATATTGATCTTTGATATTTGTACCAAGGATTAAATAAGAATATATGCATTAATTAGACTTTTGAATTCTAAAACATTAAATATTTTGAAAAAAAATTAGAAAGCTAAAATATTAAAAGATACAAGAATGATGTAGTATTGAATATTGATTAACAAATAAATGTTGCTAATCAACAAATATTTGTCTAGTTGATAAGAAACAAATTATCTCAAAAATATGTGAAATTTCTATTTCTGTAATCAATGTAAAGATTTTATTGGTGAATAATTTGTAAATACTTTTATAAGTATTTTTTAGTCTTAACTTGTCATGGTAAGGAGAGGGACAGATGCACTTGAGAGAATGCGGGGGCAGCTAGATTTTTATTTTTTTTCTTTACATAACATATATATTCGGTTATAATAGTAAATAAAGTAAGCTATAATAATAATTTTGTCCTCATTAATTTATATATATGAGTATTGCTCCCATAATTAAAAAATTCTGAATCTGTTATTGCTGGTAAGGTTTTGGGATCTAACTTAGATTATCCAAAAAATTATATCATTTATAGTTGTAAATGTATAAAAATAGTTAACAGTTAAATATATGTAGGAATGACGTATATATACTGGGATTAATTGGAATTGAGATTGAGGTTGGGGTCAAGTTAGGGAGGGACCAAGATGGATGCTATTGCTAGCTATGCCATCACTTTCACACGTTTGTTCATTTTCTTTGGAAAGCTACGATTAAATTTTCAAGTGTAGAAGACAGAAGCAACGTTGAACTCTCTTTTTCACGTGTTGTGTTGTGTAGTAGGTTGAGGTTGAGGAAATGAGGAAGGAGAATAATAAGCACGCAATGCAAGAAAGTGGTAACGTTACTTGATGAATTTGTTCAGAAATACTGAGATGTTTTTGGAGTTTGTGGGCGCCGACTGTGCCACCTGGCTACAAACTCTAAGAAAACTATACTTACGGAATGTTTCGTTGAATGAAATATTAATAAAATAATACTGAAGTGAGATCTACAGTCAAATTTAAACATGTTTTAATTTCAGTATTGTTAGAATTTCGTTTAGATATTTAATAGATTATTTTGATTTTATTTTTAATAAAATGTGTCTTTATGGATGAAAAATAGAAAGTATTTATAAATAACACCTAATCTTAAGAAATATGAAATTGGAAAAGTTAAATAATATTAATTAATTATTTTTATTTATATATCAGTTCAGAGTATATTCCTTGAGGAACACGAGATGCCTTTATATATATATATATATATATATATATATATATATAATTATACAAAAGAACAAGCGTGACTGCTGCATAATGCGATGTTGCATAAATAAAGGAAATAATAGCAGTCGAACGTAAAAGAAGAAAAAGAATATGGACTCTTTGGGCGCAGGCATAATTAATTTATTGTTTTTAAAGTTATTATTTTTAATTAAAACATACTTAGGTGTTTATTCTCTACCTTTTTTAATATATATTTAGAACAAAAAGTGTATACTATATATTTAGAACAAAAAATAAACATGCATTTTTTTATCTCTGTTTTTTATTTCTAATTATTCTTTTATGAAATTTATAATCTTCAAATTATCATAAAGTTATAATCCGTTCCCATCATCACCAGTTTTTCAAACTTTTTTTCAAAACTAAAATTTGTAATTTTTATATATTTTATTTTGGTAATGAAAAACAAGTTTAGTACCTATTATTTACGTCTTAGGTGAATCTAAAGGAAAACTAATCAGAAATTAGAACAAGATAAACTGCCAAATTGGAAAGTTTCAGTTAGTTCAAGGATACAAGGTTTTTTTTTTGGTAAAAAATAGTTTTTTCAAGTTTTTGGGCCTAAAGAAATCAGATCCACTGGACTACACAACCAATAGCCCGTTTCTTGGTATTAAACATTTGGCTTTGCTATTTCCACTAAGTTTTCACCTTTTTTAACCCCATATCTTATTTGTTGTTTTTCTCCCAAAAATATTCCTGATGGAACTACATTTCTATTGTACAATATACACAATAGAAATGCATTTCTACTATGTATTATGCACAACAAAAACATTTTTTTTTTTTGTATATGAAAGACACATTCCCCAACATAATGGAAATATGTTTCTGCTCTGAACAATACACAATGAACATGCAACTCTCTACTATATCGTAACTATAACACAATTACATTTTTACTTGAAGCCTTGAACATAACAAGCACAAACTTGAGTGTGTATCCCTATGTTAGCCTTTGGGATTTATGGATTGGGAATAGCTACTGATCTACGATTTTGGTGAAACATAAAAAGACCCTTGGATTGTTAGTGTGATGATGAGTCTTTTTAGCTCTCTCCAGTACAATTTTGAAACTAATCATACTTAATTTTGAAAATGTAAATTTGAAGCAAAAAGTGTAAGCCAGTTGTCCATACTCCACATGCATGTATCATAAAATTGAACAATCATATTTTGTTTTTCCTTTTCAGGTGTTGGTTATATGGAGGGATGTTTAATAGAAGAAAAGTTTTTACTTTCCGATAAATTTTAAAGTGGGAAATTATGATTTCCATATTTGGAATACAATTAATAAAAAAATATTATTAGAAAATTATGATTTATGAGAATTAATTTTAATTCATTTTTTCACAAAAATATTTCTAAAGAGATAAAGTTTTTATTATATATTTTATATGACTTTTTAATTTTCATGAAATATATTAAGAATAATTAAATGTATTTTACACATTTTTAAAAATCATAATTCTCAAGAATTGACTTTCCCATGAATTATGTTTGAGTATGAAAAAAAATTATTTTCTACCAAACACTCTCTAAAAGTTAAGTATGTTTCTGTTCCTAAACTTTTTGCAAAATGTACTTTTAGTTCCTAACAAAAAAATAGTATATTTGTTTTCTATATTTAGCTTTTGTTAACACTTTTAATCACTGCAATCACGTGTAATTTTTTTTGGTAATTATATTTTTAATCTCTCATTTGATCAAATAAGTTGACGTTAGATTAGTTGATAAAAATTAAAAATATTTTTTTTAAAAAAATTACATATATCTGCCTTATCAAATTACTTAATGACATGATATGTTAGTGGATTACTAACATAACTATCACATTATCAGAGTTAATGTTGTTACTAAATTGTTAAGAAAGCAAAAATATAAGATAAAAATTACTAAAAAGTTTGTTTAAAAATTAAAAGAGAAATTCACCAAAATTTAGAGAAAAAAACCCGTTAATTTAGGTATGCAAATAATTTGTAAGTGAGTTTTCAAAGTTACCTGGGTAGACTCTACAATTGGAGTATTCTTAATTTTAATTTGATTGTTTCATATTATTGACAACCTAAAGATTTTGACGAGACAATAACTACACAATTTATTATATATTACTATTTTTTATTCAGATATAGTTTTTTTTTTCGTCCTTGAATTTATAACAATTGTTAGTTTTAATACTAATATAATGATTTCTATGATTTTTTAATTGACTATTACAATCTTTTAATAATTGCTAATTTTCAAGAAATTTTATTTATTAGAAAGAAGAGAAATCCAAAACCATGGATGCAAACACGATACACCTCACTGTATTAAAAAAAAAACCACTATGCACCTCAATCGACGCCTATTAAACCTTATCTGTTTATTCCTTTGCTTCAATTCAAAGAATTAACGAGTCATCGGCTACTTCTAATAAACAAATCTATCATCATCATCGCTAGTAAAACATTGGCACAAAGATAATAAACGTAAGAGGAGTGTCCTAACCTAAATAATTATTAACACTAATCATAATCATAAAAAATTTATGACTATTATTATTATTATTATTATTAAAATATCTTTCACTCGAGATAATTCTAATTCTAATTAAATTTAATGGTATCGTTGGGTTGTATGAACGAGGTAATATTTCTAAAAAAATAATAAACAAGATAATAGGTTCATTTTTAGTTTGTAGCAAAGACATCTCTTAATGGATAGTAAGAGGTTAATTAATATCTTTCAAGGTATAGAGATCACCATCGTATGTATGTTTTAGTGGCTCTCTCCGACAATTAAATCTATGTTAATTGATAATTTTTATTTATATGTAAATTGTGTATTTAAATTACATAATAATTATTTTTTTTCTCTTTTAATATTTTTTTTAATGATTGAAACATAGAAATTTAGTTATTTTTTAGCTTTTATCCAATAAATATCAAAATTAGTTGACTTATAATGTTGGTTGTATTTTTTTTGTAGGATTACATATTAAAGACTTGAAAGATAAATTGATGACATGAATTTAGTGTACATATATGAGCTTAGTAAGTCATCAATACAAAAAAAAAATCCAATTAAAAAAAGTTTTAATTATAAAAAGGGAAAGAGAAAAAGGCCAAAAAAAGAGAAGCCAAAAAAGGAGAGAAGAATCCACTCCACAAAAATTGGCTTATGTCTCTATTTCTATTAGTTTTATTCTTCATTTTCTTTCATAAATTGTTGTTCTCTTTTGTTTATTGTAAGCCTCTCATGACAATGCGAGACTAAATCACTCATTGTTGGAGATTCAGCAACCAAACACTCTTGATGTAACAATTCTTATTATCTATTTAATGTTATTTTTATTATTTTCTGAATCTATTGTCATGTTTGTGGTATGATTATCTATATGCATGTAATATTATGAAAGTTTATGCATTGAGAAATGTCTATATTCTGAGTTGGGAAAGAACATCTAGACAATTCATATCTAGGGATAGAATGACATTATTTAGCCTTAAATATACATCTATATTCTTAATGCAAATTATTTAATGTAGCTTGATGAGAGATCAAGAATGAAATTAGGTAATTTAGACTCTTTCTTATGAGAGATCATAATTAGAATCAATTAGAGGATAAAAGTAATATGTAAAATAATATTAAATAGTGAAAAATCATTAACATTGCATCAAAAATAATTTTGGTAGATTGAATACCTAACATATTAGATAATCCTGCAACAACCTCCAAATCACTTCTTGTGTTCTCTTTCTTTTTCTTATAATCTGTTTTATAATTTATTTTATTTTAAATTCATATTTATGTATATTATTACATGCAAATCCCAAAAATTATTCTATTAATTACTTACAATTACAAATATACAAATTCTAAGTATAATAAAAATTTATGTAAACTTGACATTCGATGCTACCGTTTTATTGCTATTTGAAGGAATTGGTGCTTGCCAATCCGTCAACATTAATATCCTTATATGATATTTGGTTCGGTTCTGCCTAACACTTGTCAGGGTGGAAGCTATCAGTGGTAGCTTATGCGTAAATCAAAAAAAAATTGAGGGGGAAATTTTCATAGACTCGCGTATATAACATGCCATCAAATAAATGGGTTAAGAATCCAACTATCTGCTAACTTTGAAACTTGTTGGATGAGGTTATATTCTAACATGAGTGCAACCTTGCACACCAAAATATAAATTATGACCTATTAATTTAGTACCATGAATTAATATTAATATTTTTTTTTGTTTAAATAAGAATTTCTGGGAGCAGGAACACCAACACGTGTCTGTTTGAACAGCTAGTTTCCATTGACAGTGCCAGTACTATTGTTGTTTCTCTTTCCATCTACTGCTATGAGCAATTCAACAAAGTGACGGTGGTGACATCAAAACCAACACAAAGAGAAGAAAGAAAATGGGAAGAATCTTTGCGGTGGAGCTTGAGGGCAGGTCTTATAGATGCAAGTTCTGCAGAACTCACTTGGCCCTTGCAAATGATCTCATCTCCAGGGTAGGTACCTTACTTATGCTTGCTTTTTTTCTGTCAAGGCTTTTTTGTTATTGTACATTGTTGTTGGAGGAAATGTTTGTGAATGAAAAACAATAATATAATACCCTTTTTTAGGAAGTTTGTTTTCTGTTTCGAGACATCAATTAATCATTTTATGGACATTTTCATAGGTTAAAATATGAACACCACTTGCCACATTGAATGGTATCCATAGGTTGTGCCATGACTAAAGTTGGAACCAAGGATTAATATGACAAATTTGTGTTGGTGGTTTTGCACTTTTGCTAGTTAAATTAGAGAGCTGTGAAAAATGTATTTGGAGTTGTTGGGTGGTCATTGGAATTTTTTCTGTTTTGTACTTACCTTATTATTGTGTTTCTTACTCTGCCTACCTGCTAAGTATATACAACTTTCAGAACCCAGGCTTTCTAGCAGCTCTGTTGTATTTATGGATATTAGTTATCCTTTATGAGCACTCTTTGCTATTCTCTTTCCACCATGCAAGTATTCCCATTTGCACCCTCTACACCCACAGAAGAATTGCAAAAGAATGTCCAAATTATACAGCCTTTGGATTGAGTGGGGATAACCTAGTCGCTTATCTACTCTCACTAAAATAATTTCCAATGGTGGTTACTTTGGTGATGAATCCTAATGAAAAATATGTGGTTGATTGCATGAGTCTTTGATACTATTCCCTTCAATCCTTGTGCTTTTAAATCCAAATCAGTGATATATTACTTCTAAAGATATGTATAATGTCTGTATATTGATCTTGCTAGCCTTTTGCCAATACAATGCTCCAAGTCTTCTACTGCTCTTCTGGACTGTTAACTTACTTCGCATATTACTCTTCTATTACCCTTCTTTCAGGCCTTTCATTGCCGGAGGGGAAAAGCATACCTATTCAATAATGCGTGAGTACATTTCCCTTTTTTTGGATAATCCATTAGTGACTTAGAAATTAAATTCCATTATAGTGTTGTATCATGTATGATAAGATGCATACCCGAGGTTCATGTTTTTAATGTATTCAAATTGCTAAATGAAAATTGCACATAACATACTTTGATACTGCCAACAATCTGGAAAATATGATGACCATGTTCTGCAACAGTCAAACCTCTATGAAAATGGCCTTTTGTAATACACCATGTTTTTGTTGTCGTTTTTTTTTACTGAATGAAATCCTTCACCATCTTTTCACAACATTAGCTGAACTAAAGTGGAATGCATTTGGGCATCTTTGCATAGCAATTTAGGATTGAGGCTTTTTGACAGAAACTAAAAATCAGGATAGTATTCTTCTATAAGAAATGGATCTCAGCTCCTTACAGAAGAGGAAATTTCTCTGAAATAAACAGTAGATGACCCCAAAATGTGCTAAATCAGTCATAGAGGAATGGAGAAAACTGATAAAATAAGAAGAGGAGTAAGAAAAGAATAAACAATAAGGCCTAACGCATATTCCTCCTTCTGGCCATAGCCACGCCGGCATCCCCTCTATGATTTCCCCCCATCATGAAACTTATGATTCTCCATTGGAGCAACACATAGAAATTTTAAAAAGTAGACATTTATAAACCTTCTTGTTGTTTGCAAAAGTTAGGGAATTGTTTGGTTTCTCATTGTTAGTCGAAAATATCACTAGAACCGAATAATCTATACTGTTGTGTATGCTTATGTTGTGTGCCTGTGATCCAGCGTGAACTTCACAATTGGAACACCAGAAGAAAGGATGATGCTTTCAGGATTACATACTGTGGCTGATATTTTTTGCTGTTGCTGCGGTCAAATAATTGGCTGGAAATATGTAATCTTCCTCTCTTACCCTCTCTGGATTTCATGTAATCAGGAATCAATGTTACAGATAAAATGAAATCTCTTAGATTGTTTATGCTGGATTAGTATTCACAAGGTTTTAAATGTCAGTCACGGTCGCATTGCGGTTTCATTGCGTTTGTTGATATCGCGGTAAATCACGGACAAATATGATCGATATGGTCCCAATTGCGATCGTGAACAGTTAAAAAACCTTGATGTTACGACACAAATTATGGTTGCGGACCGATATTTAAAACCCTGGTAATCCATAATTGTTTAAAATATTAATTTATCATGTATCAACCCTCACTCTTTAGTTCAAGTTAGTTGTTTGCTTTACACACAAATTTTTAAAATTTACTATTCTCCCTCAGGAATCTGCCCACGAGAAGAGTCAAAAGTATAAAGAAGGGAAGTTTGTTCTTGAAAGGTATTATTTATTTTCCTATTGGCTGTAGTGTATTGGTTAAGGCAATTTAGTTCCATTTTTTCCCGTTGTAGTGTTTATCCTAATTATGCATATCCTCTGTGCCAATACAATAGAGGAAGGATGGTTAATGAAGTTGATTTCTCCACTGAGTTCTACATTGATAGTCATGCCAGCATGAGTGATGCTGAAGAACCTTAAAACATGCCGCCCTTGTTGGATCAGGAGAAAGAATGCACTGCTTCAGTATATGAACAATAATAACGGTGACCCATGAAAATGCTCAAATAATGAAGTTTATTTTGGTTTTGGTTTTATTATTTATAAGTGGTATGTGGAAATAAGAGTTTGCCAATAGTGTGTAAATTAAGGGGAAAGAAAGAGATGGAACAGTAGTTTCAGATTTGATTCGAAATATTTGGAAAGAACTTGGGTGTTTACTTTGTGTTTATATAGGACCTCTTCAACGCTGGAGGCAGCAAGCATATGTTTGAACGCTTAGAAGTTAGAACACCTTGTGTTATGCTTGGATTAAAAGTAAAATAGAGAAAAGAAAAAGAAAGATAAAAATAGAATAGAAAATATATGTTTAAATAAATAGAAATAAGGAGAAAAGAAATAGAGTAATTTTCTTTGATTGTTTGGAGGAGTGAATAATTTGCTGCTGTCATCGAGAATTGTGTTACATTGGTGATGTTGTTGCTCGATATGCTACTTAAGTGATGCTGATGCATGGTGTTGATGCCTTATTCCAAAAAACTAAATATGTGAAATGAATTACATGAATGATTTGATATTACATCTCTTACACTTAGTATTGTCAAATTGTATTTTCCTAGTTAAGTGTAGTGATTTATACGGAGACTATAATTCATTTGAAAAACTACTCCTTGATTTAGAAATAAGATGTCTACAATTCATGATTTTAAAAAAAATCTATATATAACCTTTTATGTTTTGCATCTCTTCCATGAAGACACGGGAGTTGATGAGTCATGGGAGCCTTGTGATTGTAACATAAAAGCTAAAAACAATTTATGAATCATGTCGTTGTGATTTTGTTATCAAAACTTAGAAATAATTCTTTAACTCTTCAATAGCTTTACTGTTTGATTACGTTAAAAGATTGATAACATTAAAAAAAATGTATTAAAAAGTATTTTGCTAGCATTTTTCTTTGATGGTAATAACATAGAAAGTTTAATAACAATTTTAGTACCTCTATTATTAATAATACTATTTTAAAACAAAAAAATATTTTTTCTTAAACATTTATTTTTTAATTTGTACAAGAAACACTTACAAGACTATAAAACATGATACAAATCATATTTTTGACTTTAATTGGTAAAATTTGATCTCTTTTTGTAGGGATTTCACTTTATAATTTTGATTTTTTTATATCAATTTTGATTTAGTAACCAAATATTTTAACTATAAATTAAAATAAGCAATACAATAATTCATTAAATAAATAGTTTGACATTAAAGAAACTAATTAAAAAAGTAGAATTTCAAGTTGCATAATAGCAAAGAAAATTAAATATGAGGATTTTTTTAGATAATGAAGAAAAAAAATAAAAAGATTTATAAATTAAATAAAAGGATAAAATGGAATGTCAAATAAAATTAAGAAGAAAAAAGTTAGCAACTTATAAGTTAATTTATTTTTATAAGTTATTTTAAGTAGTTTATCAAAATAAATTATTAAAGTAAACTCGTCTACCAAACAAGTATTATAGTCAAAGAAATTTATAAATTAATCCAAAGAATTTATAAATTATTTAAAAGACTTACCAAACATAATGTCATAATCTACCTTAAGATGAAATAATGCTCAAATACAACTGCATAATTTTTATTCATTTTCGTAATTACTCAAGGCTAATTGAGGTCCAATAAGTCTATCTCATTCAAACAAATAAGAACCAATGTCATTTTCAGCCCAAACATTTGTTACCCCAACATACTGAAGTACTTATTAAGAGGCCCAAGATAACCTAATCACTTAGGTTTACTCACACCCTTCTTCCTCCCAAAAGCTGACATAACATGGATACTTGGAGGTAGGGATGGAGAGATAGACGGACACATTAATAGTTATCCCATTTACATATTCTTGAGAAGCTCTACATATGTTTGTTCTCTCATATACACTATAATTTTATTGGACCATTTAGGCTACTATTTTAACATTTTATACAACATGAATCCGCTGTTTTTTTGTTCTCTTTTATTCTCTCTCTTGTCTGTGCTATGCACTTAGCATAAGAGTACTGTTCTAGTTTTCTATACTTATATAAAAATTATCTAACCGCCATTTTAACATTCACAGGTGCCAACATATTATACAATACGGCTCCACTATTTTTTTTCCTCTGCTATTCTTTCTCGTGTTTTGTTCTACTTTTTTTTTTTTTTTTTAGAATAACGAAACTGTCATAATATGAATGGTATGAGAATTAGGGCCTGTTTGGATGTTAGCTTCTCTAGAAGTACTTCTAGAAGAAGAAAATAAGAGCAAAAAGATGAAATGAGCTTTTCCATAAGTAAAAATAAGTTCTTTATCTGTTAATTTGTAGATGTCATCTCATCTTTTAGAGAAGTCACATTTGTAAGCTTCTACAAATTAACTAATGGAGAACTTATTTTTACTTATGGAGAAGCTCATCTCATCTTTTTGCTCTTATTTTCTTCTTCTAGAAGTGCTTCTAGAGAAGCTTGTCCAAACAGGCCCTTAGTCATGAAAAATTTATGTGCGGCAATTAGTATATGCTAAAATTGAGGTCTATTGCCGTCACATGGATTTAACTTTACCTTAATAAATAAAAACAATAACTTCAGCTAAAAAAATAATTAAGATGTACATGAAACTCAAAATTTTAATTAAAATAATATATTTTTCATATTTATAATATATCTTTTTTCAGTTATTACCAAAAAATATTTTTCTTACTTTATTATAAGCATTTTCAAATTTTTACTTTTGATACATACTCAATCTGTTAAATAATGATATGATAAATTAATAGAGTATTATATTATCAATTAAGTGATGATGTGATAAATTATTTAAATATTAGATCTAGTTAAATAATGATATGATAAATTAATAGAATATTATATTATCAATTAAGTGATGATGTGATAAATTATCTAAATATTAGATTATCGCTTGAGAGATTTAACCTAACAACAAGGAATAAAAGTAACGGTTTAAAAGTGTCATATAGTAAAATATATAAAAAAAATTAAGTGATAAACTAAAAAAGAAATATATTATACCTATAAAAAATATATTTAAGCCTTAAATTAAATATGAAAAATTAATCCTATCCAAAGCTATGCTCCTCAATTTTTGTAAAATGTATATTTCTTTAAATAAAAACTGTAAAGTTGTTGATAATACTCAATATCCTTTTTTAAAAAAAATTTAAATTATATAACGATGAAATATTCCCACATAAAGCGAGAAAGACCCATTTGGCGCTTGAGTTGGTTAACCTCAAAGGGGCATAAATTGGCAGTGTTATTGCGATTGATAAAATATAGAGATTGGCCAATTGGGTTTGTTCGTTACATAAAAGCATCCATTTTTCTCACACCCTTTTACTTTTTCTTCATTTCCCTTTCCTAAATTCCTCTTCTACTACTCACACCCCTCTTTTCTCTCCCACTTTTCTTCCTCCTCAATTTCTTCTCCTTTTTTCTTCTTTTTGTTTTTCTTTCTTTCTTTGAAGGTTTCATTTTGCAGGTCGCTCCAATGGGGAAATCCTCCTCTTCGCTCAAGAAGAAACGTTCTAAGAAATTATCGAAGGTACTCTCATTTTTCTTCTTTTTATTTGAGTTTTAGGGTATTTAATTTTAAGTTTCAGATTCGATCTAAGGCAATCTCATTAATTTAATTTTAGGAAAAGGAAACGAATTTCTAATTTTGTGTTTGTAGACTGACTAAGATTTTTTTTTTGTGGGGTCCTAGGTTTTTTTTTTTTCTTCTTCATTGTAAATGTGTAGATTATTTATATATGATTTGGTTGTTGAGTTTTCTAACCTGAGCGTATGTAGTTTGTTGAGTTGATTGATTTAACTGAGTGTGGATTTTCCTGATTTTATGTCTAATTTGATGGTTTAGGCCAAGGCAATCAGTAAAAGTAAGAAGAGTGGGAAAAGTAAATCCAAGAAGGTTCGCCGCCGTGAGGTTTCTCCTTCTAGTTCTGATTATGATTCAAAAAGTTTGGACACATTGGCTTCCTCTAGTTCTGAAGATAACTACAGAAGAAAAAGGGACAGGTCTCGCACAAGAAAAGATGTGAAAGGTCTTAAGAGGAAGGCTCGGGGACGATCTTACAGCAGTGACAGCAGTGAGGACTCTCATTATGCTAGGAAGAGAAAAAAGGCGAAGAGGAAAAATGAGCGTGATGAGGTGAGGAAGAAATCCTCCCAGAAGAAAAAGATTAAGAGAGACACAAGTGTTGATTTGATGAGCAGCAGATCGCGGAGCTGCTCAACATGTCAGGATGGGAGTGCTAGCAGTGATGACAGTCAATATAAGAGCCGCAGGGGAAGATCAGGAAGAAAAGAGAAAGACAGAAGAAGGTTGAGAGGAAGAAGTGGAAGTAAAAAGAGTAGTAGATACAGGGCAAGAAGTTGTTCTCCGTGCAGTATTGAAAATAGTTATGAAGTGACTGAGGAGAAATCTGTAGGTGAGAACAATTCCAGACGGTTACGATCAGTTATTACTGTTACAAAAGAGGCAGAAGAATATGGGGAATTGTGTAGAAATGAAACCAAGGAGGAGATTGTTTATGACCATGATTACCCTTGTAGAAGTAATGACAGTAATGATGGGGGGACAAAGACAGAGTTGGATCATCATACAGTTGCATCAGAAGAGAAATTGGGAATTGAGGATGAGGCAGAAGATATGAATGCTGATCTTAACTTCACAGAGCCCAAACTTAGAGATAGGAGCTTCAATGACAGCATTAACCTTAAAGTGTGTATTTCGACTCATTCACATCCAGATCATGGATATTTGGAATCCATATTATGCAAGGAGACATTGCTTTTGCTAATTCGAATTGAAAGGTGATATAAAATCGGTCTATTTCTGGCATCATATCCATAGTTAGCGTATTCATCATAGTTAGAAGCTCCAGCTCCATATCAAGGTCACGGTCGATATCGTCACTATCGTAACTAT
>PYAF01001109.1:36547-66894 GCA_007407185.1 Glycine tomentella | reverse complement strand
ACAATTTAATACAGAATTAAATGGAAATAGAATAATAAGTTCATAACAAACCAAAAAATGCATCGAACAAGAGCTAAAAATAAACTAATCAATAATCATAAAAATTAAGCTATGAATTAGCCCAAAACAATAGAGTTCAATAAGACTAACACCTAAATAGCGGCTTAGCAGTGACGAAAAGTTCAAATTCTCGTCAGCGATGACCTAGCGAGACAGAGCGATGAGAACCTAATCTCGCGAAGCTCCGCTGCCAACAAGCCGCCGCCTTCCAGCGACGTGCCGGTAACGCCCGCGGCTGACTAGGGCATGGCGGAGGCGGAGAAGAAAGTGATACCGCGATCACCCACTCCTTCTCCTCTCTGTCTTTCTTCGAACCTTGCCGCCAACTTCGTCCTTCCCTCGCTCAGCTATAGCGTCTTGCAGTAAGGGTTGCACTCTTAGCAAAGGTGGGCATGGATTTAAGTGTTATTAAACCCGGTTCGGACCGGCCGGTCGGACCAGTCCCACCGGGATACGGTGGCATTACCGAACCGAATATACCATCGGACCGCTCAAGCAAATGACTCGGGATGACCCGGTCAAACCCGGCCGGTTTTGATGAAAACCGGCGACCCGGACGGTTTTTAAAAACCCGGACTGGGTTGTGCAGGTCGTCGTCGCCAGTCCCCACTCGACCACCCCACGAGCAACCTTGTCGCCAACAACGTGAATGAAGACGTCGACGACTTGGAAGGAAGTAACAGACCAAGAGGAAGAGAGAAGAGGAAGAAGCGACGAAGGGAGAGGGAAGAGGGGCAAGGCACTGGGAGGGACAAGGCGCGGGGGAAGGGGAGCCGGGAGGGGTGAGACGCTGGGAGGGGCAAGGGGTGAGGGGCGGCGCGGCAAGGTACTGTAAGGAGAGCAACCAGCAGGAGAAGGGAGGAAGAAGGGAGGCGCAGGAGAAGGGAGGCGCAGAAGAAGGGAGGCGCAGGAGAAGGGAGGAAGAAGGACGGCGCATGAGAATGTAAGAGTATATATAGTAGTGGAGATTAGATTTAATAAGTGGGCCTCATATCCATATTTGCTTCCTGCACATCCGTTTATTTCTTTCTTTATATTCATTCCATATCTATATATTTTAAATTTATATTCATATTTTTTAAAAAATAATTTAAATTTAAAATTCAATCTATTTAAATGAATATAGATTTAATTATATTCAATTTATATCTACTTAAATATTATAAATTTTTTTTACAAATTTTAATTATTAAATACAAAAAAAAATGAAAATTTAATATATATTCATTTAAGAATTATTTTCAATCGACCTTGGTTAAGACTATTTTTTATCGATCTTAGTTAATGTATTTTTTGTCTATCTCAATCAGGACAATTTTGAAAGATATCAGTCCAGACATTTTTAGGCTGACATCAATCATAATTATTTTCTGGTTGATATCAGTCAGTGCATTTTTGGTCGATATTAGTCAAAGATGTTTTTGGTCGATCTTAGGTAGGGTTACTTTTTGGTTGAGGTCGGTTAGAGTTTTTCGTCAATGTTGGTCAGTGATATTTTTTGGCCGACATTAACTATAAATTTTTTGATCAACATCGATCATGACTAGTTTTTGGCCGATGTTTGTTAGGATTTTTGTGACTAACATTAATAAGGTTTTTTCTGGTCGATGTTGATCATTGATATTTTTTTGCCAAAATTCATGCAGACTATTTTTTGTTTAACTTTAACTAGGTTTTTTTTGCTAAGGCTGGTTGAAACTATATTTTTGTTGGCGACAACTAAGATTTGTTGGCAAACATTAACCATAACTCTTTCTTTTGGCTATCGTTAGCTAGGGATATTTTTTGTTGACATCAACTAAGATTTTTTTGATCAGCGTCAATTGGGGAATATTTTGGCTTATGTCAACTAGGTTTTTTTGGCCGATGTCGATCGATGATGTTTTTCAGCCGATGTCGGCAAAAAATAATCTTGTCTGATGTCGACAAAAAAACCTAATAAATGATAACGTGATCAAGTTAATTCAAGTAAAAAAAAATGAATCCAAAAAATTAAACTAACTGTAATTGATTTACTTCAAATTTTAAGCAAAATGAATTAATTAAACAATCCAACCCACGTAAATTCAATTATTTTAATTTAGATTATTGAAGGCATCACATCAATCTAATGTAATAAATATTCTTGTAACAGTTTACTCACTTTAGACTTGTGTGTCTTTTTCCTGTCTATAATCTCCATCTGGTAGTATAAATATTTTTTAAATGCATTTGGCAATTTATTTAAACATGTTTAGATTCGAATCAACACATGAATTTGGGATTTGTTCTGTAACTGGTAAACTACTGGTTCTTGCTTGAGGCGGCGTGAATATGCCGGCAGCATAGGATGCCATAATGCTAAAGTTATCTGATAATATCCATTTTCTCTTATTTTATTTTTGAAAGGTCACCCATGTGGTTCAAATTTTTAATTGACCTCTGCTTCGTTTAGGTGCAAATAATAATATTATTGCAAAGTTTTTATTTTATTTTTTGTATAGTTTAGAAGGCTAATTGGCCGATTAAGAAGTGGGGAATTCCCAGCATCACTACCAACAGAAGGCTGATTTTTAAAAATAATATAAATTAAATAAATATTTAGCAAAAAGGGGCAAAAATTACAAAATTTAGCAAAATGGGGCAATGGAACACGCCCATCTGGGGCGTGTTTAAACACGCCCAGATGGGGCGTGTTTGCCCTGGTGGTGACACGTGGCAGGGAAAAATGGGGGATTAGGGTTTTCGCGGTTTTTCGTAAAATTACGGAAGACTATAACTTTTGACTGGGACGTCCGATTGACGCGAAACCGGTGGCCACGCGCTCGAAATCCAGAGGAGGACAGAGAGCTTAAACAGCACCAATTTGCATAACAAAATTAACCAATTATCACACTAAATTAACCAATTGAAATGAAACACCCATGCATTTTGCATTTGCAGAACAAAATTCAATTGTTTAATTCAAAATTTAGAACTACAAATTGAGCACCAAAGCATCAATAACAATATAAATTGTTTAATTATCACCAACTGTTCAGAATACACAATGATAACAGAGCATTTTAAGAAGCAATAATAATAGGCAGAAAGTTTCTTAAAGAGATTTTGGTATTATTATTTTTTCTAAGGTGGATTTTCTTAAAATGGAATTGTTCAGTGATTAGGGAAAGCTGAAGTAGATCTAAGAAAACTAGATATCGCAGTGTGGTGGTGCTGAAAATGTACAGAACTCAATATCCTTTCCACATCCTATTTGACTATTTGAGAACTCAATAAGGAACAACAGAAGAGCATACCGTGCGACGGCGGCGACGGCGTGAGAGACTGAGCGTGATTGCGTCTACCAAGCTTGCGAGTGGGAGTGGCACGGTGGTGACGGCAATGGCGTGAACGTGACTGCGTCTGCGGTCTGCCGAGCTTGCGAGTGGGAGTGGCACGGTGGTGACGGCGACGTCGACCGTGACTGCGTCTGCCGGTCTGCGTGAGTGGTGGTGGTCTTGCTCTTAGTCTTGGAGGAGTGGAGGCTGGTGGAGGAGCTTAGCTTTTAGAGCTTTAGGGTTTTCTTTTTCCCTTTTGGCCTTTTGTTCACTGCTGTTATGTGTTGAGGGAGAGAGTGAAAAAACAAAAAAGCTGTGAGCCGGTGACCGTCCCGTGCCCGTGCGTGAGTGCTGTCACTGCTGTGCTGCAATATTTTTTTTTTTAATTTAACCCGTGAGCCAACCCGGCTCACCTGGGTTCAACCCGGGTGGGTCGCAGGTTAAGTGGGCCGGATTATATTGACCCGGGATCAAAGTGAGTCAGTTTTTAACCAACCCAACCCACCAATTTTGGCGAGCCAAAACGGGCTGGCTCGCGGGTTGAACCCGTTTTGACACCTCTACTTTATATATATATATATATATATATATATATAGTAATACTTAAGCAACTTTTTTTTGTTATTTGTTTATATATACAATTTTTATATGAACTCTACACGAATTCATTTATTTTAGTGATATTTTCAACTTGCCTAAAACCAACATAAACAACTGCATTAGAATAACACATATGTGACTCTATACGAATTATATATTCGATGAAAACTGGCACACGAAATTACAATATTGTTGATTTTCGTTTAACTCTTTAATTTTTGTATGTTATTTAATATATCAATTAACCAATGAAAAACTGTTTTTCTGTACTCTTAAAAATCTGTGCGTCAATTTTTGTTGCTATTTAGCACTGTTTTTCTAAATTTATGACAACCATACGATAAATTTTATGAAAGAGGGAATGAGCCACCAAATCCAACTTGTAGTATTAATGCTTATAATTTTATTACAACTTCACTAGTAGTCTTGATTACTTAGGTATTATAAAGTCGACTTAGCGGGGAAAAGGAAAAAAAGAGAGAAATTATGTATTTGAATTCTTTTACTAATAAAAAAATAATTATTAACCACTAATATTTGTTAATAAAAAAAAATCATATTAACGACTTATAAAATTACGTTGAGGAAAAAGAAATAAGCACGTTTGAAAAAGTTTCATGTTGTTTTATACTTCTCCAAGTTATTATTAAGTTTTCTACAGGGTAAGCTATAAAAATTATGTTCCCATTTGTTTTATATAAAATTCTATTTCCCGATTCTTAATTTCAAAATTCTATAAGTAACCTATGACTATAAGTGGACTAATATTGAACAATTGGTAAATTGGCTGACCAAACTTACATCGAATGCAATATTTGCGAGACAAGTAAATTAATCTTCCAAACACATATTGATACATTTACTTATCCACGGCAGAATTACCATATGCATTACCCAAATTAAGGTTTGAATCCATGGGAAATACTTACAGATTTACAACATGCCTTACCTATTTCCTTGAGCAAATATGTAACATATTTTTGTTGAGACATACCTTTCTTGAAGTGAGTCACTTCAGTACCCAAAAAATATTTTAGCTTTCCAAGAATTTTTATCACAACTTCCTTTACTAAATGCTGACTCAAGACTTGTTACTCCTTGCAATCATCTGCAGTAACAGTACAATCACTCTTCCCCACAACCGTCCTTCAATGCCGAAATAGAGGAAACAAAAGCTAACACTCTTCTTGATTTGTTTCAGAAAACATCATCCATTTATGTTTCATATTTGAAGTTTTACTTCAGAACCAGTTGGAACTTCATGGCATAGGATGTAAAAATCATTTGTAAATGCTCTGAAGCATAGACAGATAAGTAATGGAGAATGAAGAATCTACCTTGTACTGCAGATACAAATAGATATCATCTCTCTTTTTTAAGTGATATGAAGGTTAAAAAGAAAATTGGCCATACAATTCGTCTCCTAGCATTAACATCATCTTCTATAACATGTTAAGAACGCAGGTACGGTGCAAGTTAGAATGACTGAAAGGGTATACCACATTTATAGTAACAAGGAAAATGAGAGTTGTTATTGAACCATTGTGTGCAAAAATAGTAAGGAAAATGAGAGTTGTTATTGAACCATTGTGTGCAAAAACAGTAAGGAAAAGATTATTATAGTGTTACAACTACAACAATGAAGTACAGTTGCTACAACAGGTGGAAGTAATGAATGCTCATGAATGCATAATAAGTTGGTGCGAAAGGAAGAAAGTTAAGCAGTGAGGTCTTCCTCCTTGTGGGTTTCAATGACAACGTCTGAGGTGGGGTAAGCAACACAGGTGAGAATAAATCCTGCTTCTAATTGTTCATCCTCAAGGAAGGTGGCATCTGAATTGTCGACTTTGCCAGACACAACTTTGCCAGCACACACAGAACAAGAACCAGCCCTGCATGAGTAGGGAAGCTCAAACCCTTCCTCCTCTGCCTGGTCAAGAATGTATACATCATCTGGGCATTCAAATTCTTTCTCTCCCTCTGGGGTTATCAGCTTCACCTTGTAGCTAGCCATCGCAGTCACACGACCTCCACGTCCACCCTTTACACCAAACACTGCATTAGCATTGGGGAATGCCTTCAGGCTTGTGATCACCGCTTGCCTCCTCAGGAAGGAGCTGCTCATCATTGTGCCCCACAAGGCTGCTGTCGTCGCCATTCTCTTGCTTGGTTGCTAATGCTGCTTGTTCTTTTGATAGATAACAATAACAGCTTGTGGAAATAGTGTGCTATTGCTGTGCTTACAACATATATCTGCTACATGCATTGTTCTATGCCTCAATCTATCTATCTCTATTATCATCACAGATTGTTCACCATGGTAGCTGGCACTATCCCCACCGCACAATGTTATGCTTTATTTAATGATATGGCTTTATCAGAAATGTTAGGAATATTCTCTAACACACTTGATGATATGATAACCATACACGGAATATTACGAGGGAAGAAATTAGCCACAAAATCCAGCTTCCAATATTGGCAATGCTATTACGACTTAACTACTAGTGTGCTACTTATAAAATTGCATTGTGAAAAAAATTGTTGAACTTTAGTCTTGCCAAAATACTTGTCTTAAAATGCTTGTCTCTACAAGACTACATCCAAACCATTGAGTGTTCTTATATTCTCGTTCAATCATGCAAAATCAAACTAAAAAATCTAACCTAATCTTACGTATGTATTCACATGATTTCGTGTCAAGAAATTGAGTTAAAACAACTTCAAATAACTTGGGTTAGATAAAACAAGTTATACCAAATTTTACTGATAAATTACTGTTTAAAAAACATCTAAACACAAATTAATTTTATAAAATCAAATTTCATTCAAAAATATTTTTTTAATTGATCACCCCAAACATACTTTGAATGTTTATCCTTGCAGTGCTGTATTTTAGATCGCATGTTCTACGAAAACCTCCAGAAGTAACAAAAATGAAACAGCACGAGTTAAGAAACCGACTATGCACCAGCACAAACTGTGTATCTACCCAATTGTCTTGGCTAAAATCGTGTATCGCGTTCCACCCAGACACGGAGACAGAAATTTTTACAGCCTAAAAACACATACATTATAAGGCGAAAATGAAGAGCAAAAAGAAAACACGTCAATGGTTTAAAACTCAGAGGAGGGATGAGCAGGAAGAAGGTAGAAAGGATATTCAGATTTGATAAAAAATTCAGAATCACAAAATTCATTTCCGAGACTTCATCCCCTCTACGTACAATAGCTAAACCGTGTAGGGGAATCAGACATCATTCCGTCAATAGGGCACCTATTTATATTAAAGAAAAAGGACGAAAAAGTAGCAACGAGTCTGACATTTTGCTAACTATCTAAATTATAAAGACCAATCCCTGCATTCTAAATCAAGGCTTTCAAACACAGTCAGGGAAAAAATCTCAGGGCCTCCCTAGTATAGAGAAAGAATACATCCCCTAATATAGAGAAAAAATACATCCTCATCCTCAACCCTGTGATACTTACTACCTGTAAACATTGTTTGGTCCCCACACATGACCAGAGGCTTCCTCTAAGAAATTTAGTCTCCAGCAACAAACATATGGAAGTGCTCTGATCTCAGACTCCTACAAAAGGCTTAGTCACACTTGATGTTTCTGTAGATCCTCCTCACAAACAAATTTGAACCAAGATAACCCACAGCTCCTGCACATTTGAAGAAAAATTTAATCCAATTCAAGTGATAAGATTAAGAGCACTCTAGCATTAATATAAATATTAAAAAAAGGTATTCAGCACTTAACTAAGGTATCCCATTTCTGCAGAGTGAACACACAATCCAAACAGAGGTTACAATTAAACTGAAGACTTACCACACAGAATTCCCAGTCCAAGACAAAACATCAAAGTGTATCCAAAATAGAAGCTGGTTTGGAAGAAGCCAGACATCTTCGTCTTCACATAGTAGTAGTATACTGAATACAAATACACGTAAACAGCAGTTGAGGCAGCTGAAAAGAAAGAAGTCCATTGCCAGTGGTAGTTCTCAGCATTTAACAAAAAGTATGTCCCCACAATTGTCACACAAACAGTAACAATGATAAGAATCAGAAAAACCAGTAGCATGAAGCCATAGACATAGTACACCTGTTTGTCAAAGTGGAAGGGGAAAAAATGCATAAGAAACTGTGCATATATTTAATTTACCAGCATTCACAGGAATATTAAAGAGTTACTTTACTATTTGAAAGACCATTATATAGAAAGTGTGTTCTCATGAAATAATTATTTGCTCTGCTCTAAAAAAGTAGAAGTAAACTTTATACCAAACCAAGAGAAGAGAAAAATACACTTTTCTGCCCAGAAAAGTAATTGCATTTTAATTCACCTTGTAATTCCAGAAGGAAGTGAATACAAAATACATCTCGATGAATATGCTGCCAAAGGGAAGCAGTCCTCCCATCAGAGAAACTACAGATGGTGTGAGGTACCACTTTTTCTCAGGAATGGGACGAGGAATGGTCTTCACACGGCATGGATTATTTGGAGCACCACTCCAGTTTCTTCCAACAACTGTGCCAAGAAGTGCTAGAGGGAAAGAGATAAAAGCCCATATAACAAAGACGACAACCATAGTACCAAAGGGGATAGCAGCTAGAGATCCATAGAATATAGCAATTGTGTTTAAAATAAAACCAATTCCAAAGCACATGAAAGGGAACAGTGATGCTGTAAGGATCATGGATTTAATCCAATTTTTACCTGAAAATGATAAGCACGGTTATAATCATTCAGAGAGAGAGAGAGGCACCTAAACAAACATGAAAAGAACATGTAGCATAGATCAATGTGAATCTTACCCCCATTACGTGAGTACATCCCCCCACTCACATAACCAGAAATGAAAGATGTGAGAGCATAGCAAACAATGAAGGTTGTGACTATGGCTCCTCGTCTGCACATTAAAGGAAACTTACATAATAATGAAGGGAGAAGAACATAAAAACTATAGTCAATAGGAAAACTAGAGGAATGGAACATTCAGTGACAGTTGAAATGTATAAGCAGAAAATAATATGCACATATAGCATTTAAGTCCATTTTGTAGACAGTCACACTAGCATTAACAAAATCATTATTCAGAGCAATATTACAGTCAGTCAGTTTAAGGTTATGGACTTACCCAACATACAACATCCCAACAATAGCCAACAAGATGACAAGAAGAACCAGCAATGCAAGCTGAGCACCGGTACCAACAACAGCTGAAAGAATAACCAAACTGCGAGGAGGCCGAAAAACATCACCATGCACAAGTTTCCAGCCAGATTCTTCACTAACATCTCTTTCCTGGAAATGTTTGGGGGTTGAACAAGAATTGACAATCAGAACCACAATGAATTTTCCAGGAAAATATAATCTATGTTCCACACATAAATTTTAAAAAATAGTAATAATAGTAACAGACAAACATCAAGAAAGCCTCACCAGAGTTTCCAAATCATCATCTTCCCGAGCATACTTTGCATAGTCATTTCTCAACGTTCGCATTAATATCATTGACACCAATCCAGTAAGGAAGATCACCATCATAAAAGAATTAAAAATGGAGAACCAGTGAATCTACAGAAAGAAAAAGGACCAAAGTTTGCTCAGTGACATGGCTAAGATAGAATCCACATGAATTAACACGTAGCAGGTAACCAACAATAAACACCTCTTCAATCTAAAATACAAATCTAGCAGCAATGATTTTCACCTGATGCTCAAAGAACGGATAGTCCAGGTATACATCAAATCGGCGTCCGAAAGTGACATTCGTAGGAGACCATTTGACAGAATATGTCATGTCCAAAGATTTTCCTACTTCCAGAGGTCTTGGGTTGTCATGAGTAAGATTAACATGAATGATCTACAATAAAAATGGACCTAACCTAAGTATCCACTCCATGAATCCCAAAACAGCATAAGATAGCAAAGATACTTAAATAACTTCTGACCTGATCTTTATTGTATTGAACATTGATGTTCTTGTGTGTGTAAAGTACATGCTTGCCATTATCACCATTCTTATCAGGATGTAACTCGCCAACATACCCTTAAACATGAACAAAAGAACCTTTTACAATGATCAACCAATGAAATGCAAAATCAAATCAAATAAAGAGAGTGGCAGTTGTAGGCATACCCCACAATGGAAGGTCATCTGAACTTGTGATTAGCACATCGACGACCAACAAATAGAAAACCATGGAAAGGAAGAATGCCAAGAGTAAGTTATTCAGAAAATTTATAAAAAACATATGAATAAAAATGAAAACAAATAATAAGGGGCAACCAATAGAAGTAACCCTCACTCACAAGTCACATCATTACACCTATCAAGACAACATAATATCAACTGTCTAACATTTGCTAAGGCATTAAAAAATGCTTAATAAATAACTTTAAACAAATGATTCTTCATATTATTGAAACAGAACCTTGGTGCTAAGGTTGGACTGTCAATACACATTCAAGTCATGGAATCAGCCTTTTGCAAATGCAAAGTACAGCTGCCTACTATAGACCTACATAGCAAGGGAAATCCATCCCTAGACCCCCCACATAGGATAGGAGGAGCTCTACCGCACCAAGATTCCCTTACCCATTTTTTACTTCAGGATATTATAATATCAGTCGAAAATGCTTAAGCAATGACTTCACATAAAGAATTCTTAACTTCATCCTTCTTTCAGCTTTCAAAACTATATACATCACAAAACACCCAGCCTGATGGGACTTGTAGTTGTAGTTATTGAAGGATCAAAATTGAGCAGGGCACTGCTCTTCCAGGCTCAAGTGTTTCTAAATATGAAGCACGAACACCTATCTTATTCGAAGTATCGCCGTGTCGGACACGTTTCCGACACTGACACACCCGAACACTTGTTCAACACTTCTTATTAGGTGTCTAATTCAAAAATTATTTTTTGTTGGCTTGAACACTTAAGCCATCTCCTTTAAACAACTAATACACTTGAAAAAACATAGAAAGTTGGTTTAAAAATATGCATGTACAATTAATTTAGATATTTTGTTATATGTTACTCATATTTAATTTAATTAGAATCTCTCTATTTATGTGTGTATGCAGTGTTCCCGTGTCCTATATTTTAGACATTAACCATGTCAAAGTGTCCGTGTCCATGTCGTGTCCAGTGTCCATGTCAGAGTCCATGCTTCAAAATTCTAATTCAGTCAATGTGTCCCGCTGTATCATATATAAAATTATAAATTTCATCATTTATACATCAATAATTTATATTCCCACATAATAAAATGTTGTAACTAGTCATGAATAATTCTCTACGGATGTAAATGACAAAATGGTTATGACTATTGTTCTTAGAATTAGGGAAAGAATTCCCATGACATTAATTCCACAACAGTTACAGAGAAATCCACAAGTTAAATTCCTTTATTCAATTTTAAAGGACTCTGATAAATCATTTTCAACTGAGACTATTGCACAAAAATCAGTAAAAGCATGCATTCAATAACTTGATCGAAAGCCCAAGCTACGAGCCTCTCCTTCCCTATCAGACTCTCAAAAGCAATTGCATGAATATAACAGCAGGTATCTGCCAGGTTGATTGTAAGATTTAACATATCATTCACAATTAAAATATATTGTTGGCAACTTCCAGTGGCATGTCCCTGAATGAAATTGGTTCAAAGGCTGTATCCAACAAGTTACAGCAGTTGATTGGGTAGCTAAGACAGAGTTAAGGGCAATATCCTGCAGGGTGGATATTATTTTAGCCCAGCCCCTTTAATTTATGCAATGGCCAAATACAAAAAAATTGTTGCCAGTGTCTAGAATTTCTTCACTACATAGAAGTACAACCATTCTAACAACTCTCTAAGTAATATGTGAAAGAAAGAAACAGTGCAACATACCCATAAAAAATTCAAACCAGTAATTATTCTCTATTGCATCCTTGAACTGTTTAACCTTTGCTTCATCAAGTTCGATACGGCAAAAGGTGGTCTTCTCCACATTTCCTTAAAAAAATAATTAAAAAAAATCTGTTAAAGCCAGTTTGTCTACTGATAGTCTTATGAAATAAATAGGATGAAAGAAACCTCCATACCTAGGAACTTTATCTCAAGTTGGCTATCAATGAGTTCATTGCCCCCCAGGACCTCACCAAGACCACCCCATTTGTGTGCAGGATTACCAGGTGGACGGCAAAATGGTAGGCTGTAATAATTGTACGTTTCTTGTGGATTGTTATAAGGACCAACTTTGTTCACCCAAAGGGTAACTGGGTCATCTTGTTGATACTGCAATAAAATGCAATAAATGTTTTAAACAGATAGCCATTTTAACTGAAAGCTACTTACAAATAAAGGAAACACATATCTTTACTCCTAGCTCAAGGAAATGAGGGGGATCCAGTGATACAATTGATTAAAATTACAAATGCTTAAAGACATTTAGAAAAACATTCATGTAAGTGTACCAAATACTATTTTCGCATAAGTTATAACCATGAATTGATTTATTATGAGGTTAACATGAAGCTCGCCTACGACACAAAACAAAAACACAACCAGTCAAAGCACAACCCAACATTGACAAGCTTCTGCCAAAAGTAAGACGCTGACACCCAAGCTCCTGATGTTCAGAGAGGAAGAAACTCCTATCTTATGCACTCAAATTGTTTTAAAACCAAACTCTCCCAATGGATAGGTATGTGCATAATTTCAACCTTCAAAATACACAAATGATTGCTAATAGACAGCACAAAAGAAGACTTGGAACTGCAAAACCCACCACTAATTTTTGGATGCCTTTTATTCTAAAAGAAACTTGGTAGTAAAACACAGTATAAAATTTCCGATCCAACTTAAAAGTTACATAAAGTTGCTTCAACTTAAAACAAATTACGGACTCGGGATCAATTCTTCCTCACGAAATAAAAATGAGAACATTTACCTAAAATCACGTCAGTTGATATTTCATCGTGATTTTGGATGACTCAAAGTAAAACCAAACACACACAAAAGTAAAACCACCGCTTTGCAATTTTGAAGTTAAGAAAAGGGGTAGATAAAAAGGGCACCGTTTGCCGTTGACAACAGAGAGTGGACAGAGGAATAGCAATTGTGAAGCTTGTACGTCGAAATCATGCATGAAAACTAAGACTAAAGCAACCAAACAACAGCACGGAATTCTCACGTTTACTTAATACGGAGTCCAATGAAAGGGAAAGAATACTTAGAATTCCAAATATAGAGAAAATCATGAATTAATAACAGAGCAGGGAAGAGTTGAAATTGAAACCCAATCATATCCAAAACGATAATGTCAATCATTATTAATGGAGACGAGTGAGCAAACAGCTGAGATCTAAAGCCAAATCACCAAACCATGTCACGAACGGAAACAAAAAAGCACGCAGCTGAGAAAACCAAAGCGAAATTGGAAGGTAGATCTAATAAATAAATAAAAATGAAGGAAAAGTAGATCAAGCGGTGGAATGGGGAAATCTTACCCTGTGATCTGACTCGGAAGCGAAGACCCGAGGGAGGAGAAGGAGGAGGAGAGAGAATCTGAAGAGCACGGACATGGCTGGCAGATCTCGAATCAGAACAGAGAAGAGAAACACGACGAGGACGAGGACTTGCCCTTGAAGGATTGAGACTCTCTTTTTTCTGTGCGCCACTGGTTACTAATATTATTTCTTTTTTACGTTCAATCCAACCAACCTTGCAATTTTTTTCTTCTTACGCTACAGTCGAACAAAATCCATTTTTATAAAATTGAAACTTATAATAAATAAATATTTAATTTAAATAATGATTTATAATTTAATGATGATGTATTCTACAGTATTAATATTTAAATATTAAACTCTTATTATATATAAGATGGTTTGTTTAAAAATGTAAATTTATGTACTTTTTAGAAATGACATTTTCTGCAATACTTACTATAATAAAAAAATGTTATTTCCAAGTAAATCCAAAAATATATTTAGTTACATCTTAAATTCTTTGGAAATATTTTAAAATTAAAAATAATTATAATAAGAAGATAAATAAAATTAAAAGTTGTAAATATGTTAAAAATAACCTTTTACATTTTTAAGAGAATATCACTTTTCATCCTATTAACAAGAATGAAATCAAAGATGATATTATTATTTTTTCAAATCCTCGGTAACAGTTTGTAACTTATTCAAAAAAAGTTTGTAACCAATATGGAGGTTTTTTATCATTAGAGGACAATTTTTTTTTAATTACCAGGTGAGGTAATTTTTAAGAAAATTATTGTTTAGGGTAAGTCGTGTCAAGTGGTAGGACTCTTCTTTTAAAAAAAATTGCATTCAGAAGTCGTACATATAGTTACAACTTTAAGTCGTAACCACATTTACGACTTCTGTCTTGTACTCTTTTTTTTTTGTTGCGATCACAATATTCTGTCGCAAAAAGTGTTAGCGACTAAAATAACGATTGAAATTAGCGCGTCACATAAACCCAAAAAATAAAAATAGAAACAAAACAAAAATGAAACATAGCTCAGAAGTCGTAAATGTGGTTACGACTTTCAAGTCGTGACCATATTTAAGACTTCGGAGATTAAATTTTAAAAAAAAATGAAAAAAAGAGTCGTGGCACGTGGCACGACTTCAGACTCAGAAATCATCCCATGTGGCACGACTTACTCCCAAACGATAATTTTTTTAAAAACTACCCCCACTTAGTAATTATAAAAAAAAAATTGCCCCATAATGGTGAAAAATCCCCAATATGGAAGTATTATATTTCTAAATTATATTTGAAAATAAAATTTTAGTTCGTCAAACAAACATATAAGATTGTTTTTAATTAATGGTAATTTTTAAAATATAAAAAATTAAGATGGTTGGGAATAAATAATTAATTACAATAATGATGTATGAAATATACAACTAAAGAAGAGAGGAAAAATATTAAAATGTCTAATTATAAAGTATTTTAAATTTTAATTTTGAACGTAAGAATATACATGAGTAAATTATTATTTTGTGACTATATTATTATTAGAAAACTAATATGTGCTGAAAACTTGACATTGGTGTTTCAATTGGGCTTTTGGAACAAAAGAATCGATCTTATGTGTATCTTTACACTGTCTAGGTCGAGTGTAGACAATGTTGTAGTTAGTGATACACGGGCTAGATGCAACAGTTGCTCCGTCATAGAGTATGCATATGTGCCCTCTGTAACCATCCTTACATCAATCATATGTTGCAAGCCCTCAGCCAGCCGTTGACTCAACCTGAAACAAGCACATATTTTATTTTGAACAATGCATGACCAAAATAATATGGTTAACCATTTTGAACAAAGTATTACCACAGCATGTGATGGCCTCTACCCTTCCAGAGATGCGTCTGACGTTGATTGTGTCTTGTAGCATGATCATGCACAGAGGGTGGAACTGGTGTAGTATGAGGCACAGGTGGAATATGTGTACGAGCATCCCCAAATTGAGCTAGAGTCATGAATGGGTGAGAAATACGGTAGAACCACTCCATATATCCAGCAACACATTGACTTGGATAATCAACCAAGTCTTCAGTTGCTAGAAGGTATTTGGAGAAGTGGACATATCTGTCATCAACATCTTCAACGGAGGGGACTTCAAACACAAGCAGTTTTGGAATTTGTTGAATATATCCAAACTGCCTAAGTACTCTCTCTAGCAAATGCCTAACAATGTAAGTACCCCCATCTAATGAAACCAGAAAATAAACTAATCAAGTCAAAATACCTGTCGACACGGTGCTCCCCATATAGTGTCCAACAAATATCATCAACTGTCAACATATCTATACGTTTACGATAGGTAGTCATTGGTAAGATTTTGGCACTCTTCCAGCGGCAGGCACGCAGTTGCCTCTCTTGATAGTGATCGTCTGCAACCACCTCTCCTACAGTGGGAAAATACTCATATATCCAGCACTATAAATTGAAAACAATTAAGGTAAGCAATACTTCAATACAAAACACACAAACACACACACACACACACACACACACACACAACGGTTTATCCAACACATAAATTAATCAATATGATTACCTGTAATAAAGTAATATATTCAGTCAGATGTTTCCCGTCATGCTAATATGCATAATTCAAATTATCATACATGTGCACAAGAGCAATCGCACCCCAAGAAAATCCTGCAGATTGGTCCATGTCGCGGAAAGCTTCTAAGAATATCACACCTATATGTGTGACACTCTTGTTAGCAAACAAAATGCAGCCAACAAGATGCAACAAATATGCCCTGGCTAATAATATCCATTGCTTGGACTGACACTTCACATAATACAACTCTTGCAGCCATGATAGTCGAACATATGTCCCGTGGCACTGTGCCATTTCAGCTTCAGCTTCTTTGACATTGACATCCAGCAGTTCCACCAACAATGTAATGGCCTCGCCGATGTCAATCTGATTATAGGAGTGAAATGATCCCATGATAGGGATATGCAAGAGTGAAGCCACGTCACCCAATGTCAGTGTCAATTCCCCACAAGCAGATGAAAACTACATGTTTCAGCGTGCCATCTCTCTACAAATGCATACAACAATCCCCTGTCCCCAGTCTCCACTGAGCAAGCAATCAACGGACTTAGGCCTGTAGTAGCCACTAAGCCTTCAATCTCAGTTGCAAGCTTCCCGAATTTAACAACCTTATGTCCTTTGGAAGCCAACTTTAACTCTGCACGTTCCTGCAATAAAGACATCAATTAGTTTATAATGATGGATAATCAGTAATAATACCTATGTTTTATGTAATTCATCATATTAATACCTCTCATGCCCAGACTCTAAGAGCCACATGATCGGCGTACTCAGTCAACACCGAACAGTCTTTCGGCCCTCCTAGAAAAGATTCATACTCAGTACCTATATCCTCCATCGCAGGTACATTAGTCTCCACAGGTGGTTCCTCAATAGGAGGATCCTCAGGAACATCAACACTTGCCTTTTGTCGACGAACGGATGTCGTTGGCCTACGCTACTTAGGGGCTTCATCTTTGTTACTTCTGACATTTTTACCCAATGCTCTCGATCGACAACTCTTCCAAAGCCCGACGCATTTCTCTAATCTTAGCCATAATCTGTACAACATTTGTTTACATGTTACTCTATCACTTCACACCAAACCACACCAACAACAACACTCAACCATTTCAAATCATACACATCTTCCTTATTATGAACAACTTCAACAACTTTAATTCACATACATACTCACCTTACAAATACAATTCTAACCAAACCAACCTATAACGGGTATTCGATTCATGTAATACAAACAAATCATACTATGCAAATGGTTTATGAAAGCCAAGCAAATTTCTTAATCCAAATTGTCCAACAAATTCATGTCAATAAACATTCCTAAGTTGAAATATGGACTTAAAAATTGTAAATGAATACATGATAAATTATATTTTCACTTTCTAATATATTTTTTTGTACATATTACTTAATTATTTTAAAAATAAAAAATACTCATACAGATTGGTCAATCCATATGAGGCTCACGGATTCTCGAATCTGTATTGTCTCACCTTCTCTGTTTTACATAACAAACCAAAAAACAACTCACCTCCCCAGGGCCACTACCAACAGGAGAAGACAACCACCACGAACGGTGCGCCAGAGAATGAAAGAATGTAAGAACAAAATAATGCCAACCAATGACCGTAAGAAATAGAATGCGGTGTAGGAGCGGGAGCAGTGTAGGAGAAAATGAAAATTGATTTTAAAATAATATACCTAATACATAAAGGTAATTGTGAAAATTCACTATTACACTAATGGTGTATTAGAAAAGCTTATGGTATATGAAGTGCAATCCAAAAAAAAAAAAATAGAATCGATCCAATGGGATGGGTCATGATTAGATTCTGATTCATGAAGCTTCAGGCCCTCATGACCCTCACATCAGTTAACCTTAAAAAAATGGACCCCATACCCATAAATGCGAGATGGCGAGAATAATATAATAAGAAAGTCTAACTTCAAAAAACAAATATTTAAAAGTCTATTGGACATATGAAATTAAAATTATAGATTTTAAGTTTAATCATGTAAGAATGAGAATTTTTTTTATAGACCACGTATATTCTTTACTATAGACAATCAAGTCGAATAAAATAGTTATAGGTGTGAAAAAAATATAATAATAATTCATATGTTTGGATTATAAAAAAATAGAGCGTATAATACTATAACTTACAACAATGATTCACATTTTAAAATATTATCAATCCATTAAATATCACGATTTCAATTTTTTTTTTCTATTTTTTACTCTTTAACAATTATTATCTCGAGATAAAGGTTAAGAAAATAGTTTTAAATGATGGTGATAATAATAATAATAGCTTTATCTTAACTGAACTACTAAAATAGAAACATAACCAAAAATGGTAGAACTATGAATCGTGGAAGGCAGTACAATTACACCATTGTACGACATAGATATAACGAGATTGGGAGAAACTAAAAAAGGGGAAACAAAAGGGCTGCCTCCAACTCCAAGGCCCAAATAAAAGAGGTGACTTAGTTAGTAAGCAAGAAGTCAAAAAATGAAGGTGAATATAATGATGATGAACACGCATAGAAATGTCATTTTCTGTTCTAAACTTCTAATCATGTGATTTAGAAAAATGAATGAATTTTGGAGTGAGGGACAAGGAAATTCCAGAAGCTGAGAAAATGCTAAAAACTGAGGTGAAATGATGAGGCACAATGAACTTCATTTATGGAATGGATTAGTTCCACCTCCACATTAGGCTAAAGAAGCTCATATTGTCAAATCTCATGACGCGTGCAACTTCATTTTTGCGGCTCATGCAAATCCACTCTCCTATGCTTCTCTCATTTTCTATTCTATTTTAGTACCTAACACACATGCGTGTACTATCTTTTTTTATTTGATTTCAAACCATATTTTGTGTGATTTATATCGTACAATGATGCGATAATACTGCAACTCTGTTTTCTTATAAATAAATAAAAAGTGGTCGTAAATAAAATGAAATTCATGATCAAAACAATACGTGTTACATGCATGTTTGGAGTTCCAAGTTAAAAGAACTCAAAAGTATTTTTTTTTTTCTCTTAAAACAATATATGTTGGATAAAAGTTGGAAAAGTACATTTACAAATCTTAAAACACAATTTTAAATTCCAATACACAAAATGAATAAGAAAGAAATTATTATTTTGAGAGTAAAAATATTTTTGAATTTCCCCGATCGAAAGTAACATGTATTTATTCCTTCTTCGTTTGTTGTATTGGAATTCATAAGAATACGTTTTCAAATTTTATCTAAACATGCCTTGCAATGTGCATTACAAGTTTGCTCAATTCATCATTGGATGGTCAAACGACAATAAGGTGAGGAACCAAAACATAGCAGAGGAACAATAAGCTCGATTAGAATCAAGAACATTTTCCTTTATGCCCTTGGAAGGTAGACCCTGAATCGACTTGCTCTCTTAGAAGCATTCATACGATCCTTCTACCTTTGCAATTTTTCCATAAGAAGGAACTGAAAACAAAAGTTCATGAGAAACAACATTGGGCACAACTTCTATAAAACAATGTCAAATCGTTAAATACATCCATAGAGATGAAGAAAAGATGTTGCAAAGAAAAGCATTGCTCATTAGTCAAGGACTATAAGGAATGAAGAAGAAAAGTATCGCACATTTTGACTCTAATATTGCAAATGCAAATACTGAGTCCGAGTCTGAGTGCTGAACAATTTTTCATTAATATTTTTATTAGATAATGTGACGATTAATTAACAACTTCAATACAGTATTATGGTTAATGGTTAAAAAAAAAATTCAACCAAAGGACCTATTGTGACATAATTTGAAAAGGATGAGTGATATATAGATAGATAGATAGCATATTCATATTCTCTTTTAGAGTGAGTCTGTATTCTGTATTCTGTAGTACTACTGCGCTACGCTACGCTACGCACACACAACACAACAATTCCTTTGTCTCTTTCTCTTTTCTCTTTCTTCCCTGCGTTAAAGTTGCAATTCCTCTGTTCCTTCAGTTGTTCAAATCCCAAAATTATCATTAATCTTGCTGCAAATTGCGCACACGATTCTTTGCTTTCCTTCGAAACTCTCCCAAATCCCACTCTTTCTCTCTCATAGATAAATTCGCCATCTTTTATTTTGCGTAACTGCTCTGCACCTTATTATTCTCTCTCCATTCTCCAATTCCATTCCTTCTATCTGGAGCTCCCCGCTTTCAAAGCTCTCAAATTTCCGATTCGGGATGGACAAATACGAGCTCGTCAAGGATATAGGATCTGGGAATTTCGGTGTGGCCAGGCTCATGCGTCACAAAGACACCAAGGAGCTTGTTGCCATGAAATACATTGAACGGGGTCACAAGGTTAGCATCACTTTCACTCTAACCCTTTTTTAAATTCATGTTCTTTTCAATTATTTATAATCCAAACACGATTCAAGTTAAGATAGCACATGTATTGTCATGCTTTGTTTTGTGAATTGATTGATTGGTGTTTTCCAGATTGATGAGAATGTTGCGAGGGAAATCATAAACCATAGAAGTCTTCGGCACCCTAATATTATTCGGTTCAAGGAGGTCTGTACTCTGTTCATTTGATATGATCTTGTTGTTGTGCCTGAGCCTGAGAGTGTCGTGTTTAGGTTGTTTAATATGTGATTTCAGTTTTGCAGGTGGTTCTGACTCCAACACATCTGGGTATTGTTATGGAGTATGCAGCTGGTGGAGAGCTCTTTGAGAGGATTTGCAGTGCTGGAAGATTCAGCGAAGATGAGGTCATTTTTCAAATAAAATTATTCAAGAGTTTCCAAATTACAATATTCTTAACTGATTTTTTATGTAAGAACCTCTGTAGAAAATGAAATGACATTGTATCTCAAACAAATACTACTTGTTAAAATAACTGAAGTAGCAAATTTTAGCTATTAAAATTTTTGAGGCTTAACTACAATTCATTTGAGAAGTTGTTCTTTTTCCACTTTCCCACTTATTAGAGGCACAGAGCAGTTTTTCTTTCTTCCCCCACTTCATTCTTAGAACAAAGTGCTGGGGGATTCTAAGTTTGATTCTCATTCTTGTTATCTCCTCTACGTTTCCAGGCTCGATATTTCTTCCAGCAGCTCATCTCAGGAGTTAGCTACTGTCATTCCATGGTGAATAGAATAATTATATTGAGAGTGGATTGTTTCTGATGGTAATTTGTTTTTTTTTTCTTCCTTTGTGGTTGTTTTCTTTGTAATTTTCCTTCTTTTGCAGCAAATCTGCCATCGAGACTTGAAGCTGGAGAACACCTTATTGGATGGCAGCCCTGCCCCACGGCTCAAAATTTGTGATTTTGGTTATTCTAAGGTTCAATTGTGGAGTGATATCAACACCGATTGCTTTAATAAATTATTAAGTAATTTTTTATTAGTTTTGCTTCTGATAACCTTTTATTTTCTAGTCATCTCTGCTTCATTCTAGGCCTAAGTCAACGGTGGGAACCCCAGCCTACATTGCACCAGAGGTTCTTTCACGTAGAGAATATGATGGAAAGGTAATTTTGTTTCTATCATGGTATAAGATTAAGAATGTCTTGGAATGGTTCAACAAATGCAGGGATTTCTCATAGGATGATAATAATTTCTTTTGGCACAAGGTCTTTAAGCAATATAGTTATGCTTGATGTGTCACATGTAATTAATATATGTGAAATTGTGCATTATGCGCAATGATTTGATGTGCCCACATTTAACTAGCCAAATAATATGGAAAAATAGTATGTGTGAATTGGTTAGTTTACAATGCAAAATCTGCAGCACAGGTGTTGGCCATGGATAGATTAAATTTTTCTTGGATGAGTTTTCTGTGTATGATACATCAATGATGTTCATTTTCTAGTTCTTCTATGTTGTTTTCTGTGTATGATACATGAATGATATTCATTTTCTAGTTCTTCTATGCTGTTTTGTTTCTGTTCAGTTAGCAGATGTATGGTCCTGTGGAGTGACTCTTTATGTAATGCTGGTGGGTGCATACCCATTTGAAGACCAAGAGGATCCCAAAAATTTCAGGAAAACCATCAATGTACTTTTTTGAGTAGTTTTTTTTCCATCTCAGTTGATTAATTTATAAACTGTGTACACTTTCTGACTCTTAACATTCTTATACAGCGAATTATGGCTGTTCAATACAAGATCCCAGACTATGTTCACGTATCTCAAGACTGTAGACATCTTCTATCTCGCATTTTTGTGGCAAATCCAGCTAGGGTATGCACATACTACCTGCACATGATATCACTAGAAATTAGCTCATAATCGTTCAACAATTTCATAATCATAGTTTTGTTTTGTAGTGGTTTTTTCAGTCATTTGCTAAGTTTCAGACATGTCCTATAATGGAGTGTAGTGCTAAATTGTCACTCTATATTGTGATTTACTGCAGAGAATCACCATTAAGGAAATCAAGTCCCACCCATGGTTTTTAAAGAACTTGCCCAGAGAATTAACAGAAGTAGCTCAAGCTGCCTATTACAGAAAAGAAAACCCAACTTTTTCTCTTCAGAGTATAGAGGACATCATGAATATTGTTGAGGAGGCCAAGACTCCACCTCCAGCATCCAAGTCAATTGGAGGATTTGGCTGGGGAGGGGAAGAAGAAGAAGAAGAAGAGGATGAAACAAAAGAAGAGGATGAAACAAAAGAAGCACTCACCGAGGCTGAAGAAGATGAGGCTGAAGAAGATGAATACGAAAAGAGAGTCAAGGAAGCACAGGCAAGTGGGGAATTTCATGTCAGTTAAAAAGTGTTTATTCTTAGATAGAGCAATAGATTCTTGGTTTCCTTTGCACTTGGCTAAGTTCAACTAAGGTGAGTGTTTTGCTCGTATGTATAAAATTTAGGTTTTCTGCATGGGACATTTAGTTTGATAAATGACCGTACATTTTTTTAAGGTTGTGCATGGTTGTTAATTGTGATCATATTATAAGTATTAACCTGTCCTTTTTGCTCTCTATCCCACTCTTCTCCCTATTTATCTCGCAGTAGGGATTTAGGGACATATGCTTCTGTTTGGAGGTCAAAATGCTAGGTATAGTGTCTTCTTGTATCCGTTTCCTTTCCCTTTGGTTTACTTTTAAGGCCTAAAAGAGTTTCCTTGTGTTAAGTCTGGTTTTATGACTATGCTAGTAGTGATTCCTATTTCAGTTTGTAGCTATATGTTTCTCAGCTATGACTTGACGTCGTGGAAAGCAAAATATAGTTTATTTCAACATAACCTTTTAGCATAACAAACTATTTTACTTGTATGATATTTAGTTATTTACCATCTGAAGTTTCTAATTTGAATGCAAGTGAAAAGGTTCAGTGTTGTTGTACCGATTCATACAGAATCTCTTGCACCAAGCAAGGAACCTTATAGCAAAGCTTGCAACGCCCCATTCGAATAGAGAGGAAAAAAAAAAGAACAAAATAGATAATTGACAAGTGTGTTAACAAGTCTGAGCTAAAGGACATTTTATTTTATGTTTTGTGCGTAAAAAACAAAACTGTTTTTTGACATTTAGCTAAAAAAAATTGTTTTTTCCGGTCAATACTCTGTTTAGATAACGTTTTAGAAAAATTATTAAGTAGCACGAAACTATTACATATCTATGATTCCAATTAATCTTTATGTGACGTATTCAAAATTTTCAATTTATGAAAGAAAAAAAAAGAATAATATTCAATTACGCGTCTTGTAAAATTAGTAGAAACTATGATGCTCTTAAATCACTAATAACTTTTTAATATTCGGATTCGAAGGCATTATATCAATGGAAAAAGGCAGTGTTGAAAATTGTCTGATTGATTATTTTAAGGCTTCCCCACATCTATGCTACTGCTAGCACAGTTGAAAAAGAACAAAATGCAAAGCAGAATAATTTTCCCGAACAATCATTCTTTGTAAATCAGCAGGTACCAACATCCCACATAGGCAAATGAATGAGCCTCCAAATGTTTTGTTCTGCCCCAGTATCGAGCAATGCATAAATTACTTTATTGGTATTTTGCAAGTTTAGCACGGCGCCCGCCGTAAAGAATATGCACCTTATTTCCATCCTAGGTGAAAGCAACTACAACTGTTGCAATCACTTCCTTGAGTAGAAAGAATTTAAGCAAAATTGCTCCCACATTCTGGTATATTCATTGTATCAATAATGCTGCCTAACGTACTAATGCGTGCAGATTTCTTGTCTCAGTCAAAATGCATTCCCTGTCAAATAGAGCAGAAACGACAGCAACCCCATTGAGATTTGGTACACCAAGTTCCATGACTTCACGTGCATTTGACAGACCAATGCCACCAATCGCAACCACAGGCAGTTTAGAGGCCAGACATACTTCCTTCAAGCCTTCTAAGCCTATAGTACTATTGTTTGCCTTTGTATTAGAGGGATAAACACCACCACAACCAATGTAATCAGCACCATCAATCCATGCTTGGTGGGCTTGCTCAGGCGTCTTGCATGATACACCAATTATCTTTTCAGGACCAAGGAGAGTTCTAGCAAGACGTGCAGGCATGTCAGACTGACCAACATGAACACCATCAGCGTCACAAGCAAGGGCCACATCTATACGATCATTTATAAGTAAAGGTACTCCATAGGAATGGCATATTTCGAGGCATTCTTTGGCAGCTTCAAGAAAATCCCGTGTCTCAGCATCCTTCTCCCTGAAAAATCAGAGACGTAAATCAGGATAAAATAATTCGTGCCTGTTGAAATTGTGGAGATTTAGGTATTGACTGAGGAAAATGGGAGAATAGGGACTGAATATTCTGTTGTGTTTCTAAGTGATCCAGAAGACAAAACATTGCTCTCCATTTTATATGTGTAGTAGACTTTCAATCCTGATTAAATAATAAAACAAGATATTTCTACATTCATTGTAACAATCCTGCGCTTAAGTCCTTCTAGGAAGTAAAAATCAAACATGCATCATCATACACTTCAAATATAGTGACAAAACAAACATTTCTAAATTCAATTAATATTAGTAATCAAAAAGACAAATAATGATCAAGCAATCGTTGAGTCGGGGGTCTAGCTCAGTTGGTTAAGTAGGGTGCATGAGTGATTGTATATCTCTTGACATTGTCTTTGATTCCCACGGATAAAAAAAAATCAAACTTTCATTGATCTCAGGATTCACTTTATGAATTGGCGTTTGGTAGTCAAGGCACAACAGGAATTATTGTCCCAGCAGAATGCTTTTCTTTAGAGGATAGCCTAATATCACTTCAGTTATGATACCATATCGATTTTCATGGAAGGCACAATGTTAGATAGCCAGCCAGAGACGTTTAGTTTAAGTAACAGGTTAAGCCAAGCTGAGATATGACCAAAGAAATGTAGTAGACAGATTTTGGTGGTGATAAAATTATCTGAATGAGATTAGTTGATTTCAAACAGTTAAAGGCAGCACCATAAGAAAGTTTGCAAGATAAACTTCAACAAGACCTGCATGCAGTAATGCAGCTTAAACCGTCATGATATAAATATCAAGTGGAATATAGCATATACTTTGCAGACCTATATTTAATTGCACGTACAAGAGATGAGAAATCTGGACACACAATAAACCAAAAGAATTATTCCTGGTGTAATAGTTAGCTAGAGTTCAACTATTCGGCCAAGAAATTGAACACCTGACTCTGTACTGGGTGCTTAACCATTTTTTCCCTTCTTTTGAGCGAGAGAAGGGAATGAAAGAGAAGGAAATACAATAAACTAAATATTAATTTCCAGATCTTTAGCATAGTCTGTTTGGCATATTAAACCATAGAGAATTATATCCGCTATCAAATACTGATGCAAGATTCTCAGATATTCTGTAACACGTATAGGATAGTACAAAAAAAGTAAAACATTGTTTGAAGAAACAAACCTTATTTGAACAATGGTAGCACCTCCTTCTACAGCAGCCTTAACAGCTTCAGCAATAGAACGGTCCCACTTCCTATTCATAGCCAAATCCGTTACAGCATATAACAGCAAGTCATTTGGATTGAACCTATTCTGCCTACAAGAACTCTGATTGATCTTAAGTGCCAAAAAATGGTCAAAAGGGCCTTGAGCTCCATTTCCAATTGTCATGTCTCTACTATAATCCAAGGCAGCCTCAATAAAATGTTTAGCTGTCTGCCAGAATCCAAATATGTAAAAAGTATTACAACTATACCATAATCCATCTTCCAATCTCTTTTATTTATAGAGAGAAAAAAGAAGGGAGTAAATCACGAGCATTGCCCAATGACACCCTTCAATATTAATATGAATTCAATTGAGATAGTTGAACAAACCTTAACCGCAGAAAGCATTGATGAACCCTTTGCCAGCTCTGCTGCTATGCATGATGCCAAGGTACAACCAGTACCATGACTATTGCGAGTATTTACACGCGGAGAACACAGCTCATAGAACTCCTCACCTGCAAAACTCAAGACCTAGAAATGGAGTTCATTTTTAACAAAGATTTGGACATTCATTAGCAAAAAGGAAAAGAAGTTATGTCTCATAGATTTTGTTAATTTGTTTAATTTTTTTATTTTTTTTTGGGGGGGCATTGTGTCTCAGAATTAAAGACTTGAATCTCACCATCAAAGAATACATCAATAGCATCTAATGAATTAGGGAGGTCACCACCCTTGACAAGTACATTCCTGCAAATGAAAATTAATAATCAGTAAAACCACAATACTTTGAAGTTGAAGTTTTTTTATATTTATTATTCTGACCTCTATCCATGAATTGTACTCTCTTATATATACAACGCCATCACAATTTTCTGCTAATAGAAAGCAGGCAAGGCAATTGTTGGGCATCATTACTTTAGGGAAACAATTTAATAATCTACTTTGTGTGGGTCAATATAAACATCGGTATTTTCTTTTTTTTTTTTGATCGGCCAATGTTAGTTGTTAAATGTTAGTTTTTTGTTGGTGGAGGGATTCGAACCCACGACCTCTCCCTCCTTCCCTTCCTTCCCTTCTTTTCCTTTTACCACCCAACCAACCTTATATCTCCATCGGTATGATAAGCACAGAATGTATTCTCAACTCCAAAAGTACTACTAAGTCCCTCAAGGCCATAGTAAATATTCAATTAAAGAATCACTTCATTTCCATAGATTATCAAACTTCACTAGAAGTGATTTGCATGAGATATGTATAAATACAGTATGTTCTTTTGGAAAAAAATTGCTAAAAGTCTGAGTCCATGTTCTGGTTCTGGATATTGTATCAAGCTATCGGCAATTAGATATAATCAGTATCAAGAGTATATTTTTTTCCAAGTTTCTAGGGAAAGTCTGAAGAAAATTAAGAGGAAAAAAAATGAAGGCTATGCAATTCTACGACAATATAGGCAAATATTTTTACAAATAAATATGTCATGTGATTTTCAACTTTGGCAGAAAGTGTATACCATACATACAATTTCACCCATGTTCTTCTGATTTTAGAAGCTCATTTCACTATATAGATCTAATATCTATGTAAAAGTAATTTGCTAAATAGTATCCATTTGGAAGTATGACTTTAGTAAGGCACGTTTCTCCTTCAAGGAAATTCAGTAAAGGGAGAAATATACCAATTTATCATTGTTAACAGATTGATTTTTCAGTACTGCTTTTGCAATTACTGATATTATTTCCTCATAGTTTGAACTTTGTCAAAAATATATAATGAAATTTTAAAAGGTCCATGAGTCATATTGTAAAGTTCAAGCTTTACCAAACAAGCAGTTTAAGGTTGGAAGTCTACTACTCATGCAGCCAAGTTCTACTAAAGGAAAAAACTTATATTTGATATTAATATAAGTTTCTTAAAGCATAGACAAATAACTATGAGTAAAACAGTAAGAGACAAAAAATAGTTTTGAAACATGATTTAGTTAGACAGGAAGAACCAAATATATTAAACAGAAACAAACCTAGGACCCAAATCATGTATCAATTTGGCAGCAGTACGCATGTCAGAAACTGATTTCAGTGGCACACCACCAAGTAAAACTGATGCCTCTTTTATATTTGGGGTTACAATGTCAGTCATGGGAAGCAGCTCCTCTCTGCACTCAGAATCCAATAAATAAGTGGAACCAATTTTCTACAGTTTTATTAATAAATCTGAATTTTGAAATAATTTTAGAAACAGTAACAAAGATGAAAATAAAATTGAATTTTGAATATATCATTGTTTTAAAGTTATCCACCAATAACTATTTAAAAAAACAATAGACATAATTTTAATCTAGATCCTGTTGTGAAGACTGAAAATATGAATATGTAAAACAGATACAGAACAGTTAAAGTTCATAAGCACATACAGAAATCCAGCAAGAACGGAAGGACCAACAAGTACATCCCCACTGGTAGATATCATGACAGGATCAACCACAAGAGCTGCCTTCAGCAAAGACGAAGGATATCATGACACGATCAACCAATTGCAATTAAATACTAGACAGGGAATTGATTTTTGTACAAGTGAATACCTTTGATGGAAAATTTCCTAAGGGTCTGAGAAAGGACCTTGACTATATTAAGAGAGGGCAGCATGCCAGTTTTGACCTAGAGACATAGCAACACAACAACATTAGCAATCCATGAAGATGCTGGAAAATAATAAGTGTTGCAGAGACAGTTATTAGTTAGACTTACGACATGAACATGCATATCAGAGAGCACAGAGTGCAACTGGTCTGCAACAAAATCCTCAGGTAGAATGTTGAGTCCCTGAACCCCAGCAGTGTTCTGAGCAGTTACAGCAGTAATGACAGTGGAACAGTAGACACGGCGAGCCCCACAAGTCTTAAGATCAGCTTGGATTCCAGCACCACCTCCAGAATCAGACCCAGCAACACTCAGCACGTGTGGGATTTTCATATCTGCTTCTGCTTCTGCTTCTGCTTGCAGTACCCTTACACTCATTAGATTCTTTGGTTGAACTGAATTCCAAAATGGGAACCTCACAAACGCTGCTACCTGCCATGGGACAGAACAATAACGTGTTAACAAGGAACACATGTTTCATACACCGACAAGTTATGAACTATCTATCTAAAATAAAAATCTTATCTTGTGTTGTTTAACGATTCTGGGTTTGTTGTTGTTGAGTGATATGATCCCTTACTTACCTGAGGCTGAGCACCACAACACACACACATACACAGCAGCTGAGACGCCATTAGCTTCAGTCCTCATAACATAATTAATAATCTTCTCACTTGTGTCTATCCATCCAACAAATTTTCCCTTTTCATTCATTTGACTTTTGACCTAACATTCATCACGGGATTAATTTTTGTTTCGATGGATGCGTGAAAGTTACAGCACTGAGATAAAGTACAATACTGTAAATGATAGTACATCATTAAATATAGGAAAAGTTGCTGTTTTTTTCCTTCTAGATTTCACCTAATTACACTTTTACTTTCTTTATGTTTCGAAATTAGATTTATGTGAGCATGTTTGGGTTGCAGTGTCTAACAGTGTGTTTGACTTTTCACTAACGCAAAACTTGTGAGAGAAAGGATTGAGTTGAACGTTCGTTAGAGGATTTAAGTATAATCCAAACACACTATAAGTTGTTGTGCGTGAATTTCAAAGGCAAAAAGGAAGGATGATTTTTTTTTTGCAAACCTTCAATTTGATTCCAACATTGAATAGTAAATGTTATACAAACATGCACTTGATTATCTCAACAAATCTTAAATGAAAATTAACAGAATTTTTAAAATAAAAAAGGTCAAATATATATGAAAATTAAAAAAGTATTAGTTTGATATTCGTAAAAATTTTAGTATTAATTTCATCATTATATAACTTTTTGGAAAGATAAAGAGAGGAAATAGAATCATGAAAAGCATATTTTATTTTTATAGAAATTAAATTAATATAAAAAAATTTATGAGTATTTAAATAATATTTTTAAATTTTACAGAAATTTTAAACATATTTTATTTTTAAAAAAATAAAGTATAAATAGGTCAAATCTTAAAATTTATTTTTTAAAAATTTATATTGTTAAAAAGTTGAGAAACAGATAATTTGTCAAATGAAACCATTTATTTTCACTTGTGTAAAATTTATGCTCATGTTTATTGGAACATTATTAAAAAATTTATTTATCATTTTATCTCACTCCTTTATTTAATAATTAATATGAGATTTTTTTAATTTTTTAAAATTAAAGACAGTATTAAAATATTTATAATAACTAAACCTTATTGTTAGCCAGGTAGAACTAGATGAATCTGAAATTCCAAAAAAATGTTGAA